>JAYMSL010001869.1:0-15720 GCA_036897195.1 Plantago coronopus
TGAAACGGGAAAAGTTTTCATTAATAAGAAAAGAACATAAAAAATGCTAGAAACAATTACAGCAATAAACACGAAAACCAGACCTAACCGTGAACCCGAAATCACCTGAACCCCTGAACCTGAAATCACCACCTTCAGACCTAAACCTAGCTACACCCGAACCACGTACCAAACTAGCAAACATATACACCAAAGCCTACTCTGAACCTCACTTCCTTCATCACCAGCTTCACCGCCGCCTTCTTCAAAACCTCCACCTACACCTGAACCACGTACCAAACCAGCAAACCTAAACCAAATCCTACTCTGAACCTCACCGCCTTCATCACCAGCTTCACCGCCGCCTTCTCCAAAACCTCCACCACCACAGAAACTCGTCCCCTGAACCTGGAATCAGCACCTTCAGAACTAAACCTAGCTAAACCAGCATCAGGTACCAAACCTAAAACAAAACCTACTCTGAACCTCACTGCCTTCATCACCAGCTTCACCGCCGCCTTCTTCAAAACCTCCACCACCACCGCAGAAACCCGCCACCATTGATTCATATGGATTGCTAAGTTTATTATATTTTTTATAACTTATAATAGTTTGTTTATAAAAAATGAACTATAAAAAACATATTATACTCTGATTAAGTTAAACAATATAGCAAATATTTAATTTAATTCCGGAGTTGGCCAATGCAATTTTAATATCCTCTTCTTAATTTGTTGTTTACATGTTCCCCTTTCAAGTAGATGACACAAATTAATTACTGTAGTTGTAACTTGTGACGAAGGTCGAGATCCCATCTCTTTAGACAGTGTGATTACTTATGGTTTGATCATTAGGTGATATGTTGGTTCTACAAATCAAAACATGCAAGTACTTATAATATGCACACCTTGTCCTTTTTTTTTAAACGGTAAAGGGGTGACTCGAACTTCCGACCTATTGAGTGTTTTGCCAACTGAGCTAGCTAAGCTAGCTCATACGCATTCAGGGAACTTCCTAGTAAATCACTCATCCTAAAATTACTCAAACCAAAATACTTATATATCGAGTTTCTTATACATCAGTTTCCCAAAAACAAAAAAAACATGCACGTTATTTATATCTCTATATTTATATGAGTAGCGTTTACAGTTCATTTATGAAGGTGACTGTTCTTTTTCTTTTTTTTTTTTTCGTTCCAATTGCCGCCTAACGTTCTTTTGCCTAATAAAATAAATTACAACAATTATTTTCTGTCATTCAATTGGACCATTTGGACCAGTTCCAAAGTTGCACTTGCACCTATATAATCCTTCCACTCCAATCTCCGTTCTTCACATATCAAACTCAAATTCAAATCAACACAAGTAAACTATTTTTTCACTAAAACATTTTGTAATGGCAAAATTTGTAGTTTTAATTGTCTTAGTCTGTTGTACATTGGCCATGGCCAATGCCTATTTTGATGATGACAATGTCATCCTCATGCCAGGCTCTCTCGATCGCGGCCAATCTCCCAGAGGAGTCGACCAGTGGTTCGCCTCCCTTGGCCGATTGAAGCAAGTCAAGACGAAGCTCCATTTCTACTTCCAGGACGTTCTTAGTGGTGATGACCGCACAGTCTGGGACGTGGCTGAAGCCGAAGTCACTGCAAGTTCTCCCTCATCCTTCGGTCAGATCAAAATGGTCGATGACGTGTTGACTTCCGGCCCTAAAGCTGACTCAGCTGTCGTTGGCCGAGCTCAGGGAACTATTGGGAACGCTGACTTGCACGACACCGCTATTCAGATGGGGTTGAACATTGTGTTCACGGAGGGGAAGTACAATGGGAGCACTATTAGCATTTTGGGGAGGAACGCGATATAGAAGGATCGCGAACTTCCTATTGTTGGTGGAACGGGAGTGTTCAGGATGGCACGGGGGATTGCGGTGTCGAACACACACTCTTACGATGTTGAGACGAGTTATGGCGTTCTCGAGTATGAGCTTTACATCCTTCATTATACACTTTGATTGAGGAACCATGCAACATTAATTAATGTTGTTAGGTTTTGTGTGTTGTGTGTGTTGATGAATAAATGTCCATAGCCCTAGTTTCAAAGCTTATTAGTGATTGAGCATGGAACTTGAGATCTATGGATCAGTTTGGTGATTGTGTGGTCCTTTGTAATAAGTATGATCAACTTGAGATCGCACCCTTTCTATAAATGTCAGTTCTGTTCTAAATGTACTTTGAGGGAGATTTACACAAACACCCCGGTTTACCGATTTTCACAAATAGTCCCTGCATTTTTTTTCTTACACACTCGGACCCCTGACCTTAACGATGAAACCCTGGTGACAGGGACACTTCTTGATGAACGTACGATTTTCTTAGCTATATCTTTGTAATGTTTCTCTATCCCTAAATATTGAGGTGCATTTAATAAAAAGTCTACTTGTCCGTCCTCCGACTTAATGGTTGAGGGAATCGTTTTACCGGGGCGGAGCCAAGAATTAGGTTTAAGGGGGGCGAAAATGATGTTTTACCTATTCGGGAGGGGGACATCCCCCTCTGTATCTGGTCTTGTGTGCTACCTAACAGAGTTGCACTTCGCTCTCATATTTATGATTTTAAATGAGTTTTAAAGTGGTATAATAATGTCACTCGTAATTCCGTGAATTATAAAGTAGAATTAAGAAATCTTAAATTGTATATAAATCGAGCTCTATGAAAACACGTTAGGGCGCTTTTGAGTGAAAATTTTCAAAAATGTTTGAGACAAAAGTTATTCTCTCTGTGCTTAGTGACAAGAAGTTTGGAAAGACTTATAAGAATGGATTCTTCAGGTATAGTGCAGTATGATTTATAAATCTTTTGCACCGTATTACTTGTAAATTTGAATTCGAAAAAGAAGAAAGGTGTAACAGTATGATTCTGATTGAGCTGAGATAGGACAAGAACCAAGCATAGACTAAATCAGCCAAAACAAAAACAACATTATCCCTTAAATATGGCACAAAATATCCTAAAAAACAACCAGAGGCTGCTGATTTATGTCAGTGACAGGTTGAGTTATCTAAAGGATCAGAGTGTTTTCTTGGTTTCTTCAGTTGTTGGTGATTGCTTTTTCCAAGTATTTCTCCCTGCAGTAACCAACTCCAGAACCTAGCTAGATCACCAATTAATGTCTCTTTGCATCACCTTCCTATCAAAGTATTTGAGTGAGCGCGATTTCGGTCCATCCGTGGAGTTAACCTGGGGCCAAACTGAAGAAACTGATGAACTCCATCTGCCTTGGAAAGGCGAACAGTTTCCCTGGAACGGCTTAACCTGCTTATCTGTAATCTGTTATGTGTTGAAGGTCTGCTCCGGTACAGAAGAAATCGACTCAACCCTGCCAGGGAAAGGCCTAATGAGCTGCTGCACTGATTCTGACAAGGATGATGTATTTGATACAGTAAGAAGACTCGATGATCTGGCAGGCGAATACGAGTCCATATCAGAAGAGGGGCAGACTTCTGATACAGGTTTTCGAGAACTGAAATTGGAACGACAGATTGCTGAGACTTTTGTAAACTGTTTCATGCCAAAGGTACGCAAGTTGTTCACTTTTTCCAGGAGCAATGAACATATAGTAGATTTCCTGGACTTTCTCCTTCAGGTTTTGAATTGTGAGTTAAATAGTATTGTGGATGAGGAAGAACATGTTCTGATTCAGAAGGGACTAATGTCCCTTCAGAAGGAGCTTTCCTTTCTTCTTGCTGTTCTTGGAGATACTCCTTTTCAGTTCACCGAGGTAGGCGAAGTCACGGACTTGTTGACAGAATTTGGAATTGTGGCTGAAGAAGCTGGAAGTTTCATTTTCTCCTGTATATTTTCGACTTGCCCTGTAAATGGTAACCGGTTTTTGGCAAACATTCGTGTTCTGACTGAGATGGCTGGTTCTCCGAAAGAAAAGATCAAAGAGCATTGCATTAAATTCCCAGAGCTGCTATTGTCAAGGAACATGAGTGCTGCTGATTCAATCTTTATGATCGAATCTACCCTTGTCGATCTTGAAAGTGTTATGACTTACCACGATGAGTTGACCGATGAAATGAGGACAATCCACAGGGAACTCATTTCTGCGAGATCTTTTCTCGAGGAAGTCAGTGTGAAGCCAGATATAGATATTAAAGAACTGAACGAATGCAAAATCGAATTAAGAGACTTGGCATATGAAGCTGATTATCTCATCAACTCATTTTTGGTTGATAATGTTCCTACTTGGTATCTGGCCATCAGAATCCCTAATGTTATACAAAGGCTGATGCGTGTTGGAGGAAGATTCAAACAGGTCAGGACAAGTTATTATGGCCTCGAAGATCTCAAACAGGAGGAATATCTAGCAACTCCTACGCTGGATGATCACACTTTCGTTGGATTTGAAGATGAGATTCTGGATATTCTTGATGATCTTACAGGGAGGTCTGAAGATCTACAGACTATCTCCATATACGGAATGCCAGGTCTAGGTAAAACAACTCTAGCAAAGAAAGTATACAGTCATAGGCTCATCACTAGTCATTTTGATGAATGTGTGTGGTGTGTTGTTTCGCAAACATATCAGAAGCGAAAGGTTCTACTTGAAATGCTTCTGTGTTTAAGACGAATCGAGAGAAAGGGGGAACTCTTGAAATTGGGAGATGAAAGCTTGCTTCTTGAGGTATACAAAACTCTTAAGGGCAGGAGATACCTTATTGTACTTGATGATGTTTGGGATTCAAATGTGTGGGATGATTTCAGGAGATACTTCCCTAATGACAGGAATGGAAGCAGGGTAATGTTCACTACGCGAATAAAAGATACAGCCCCAATCAATAGCATTGTTCGCACGCTTCCTCTGCTAACGAATGAGCAATGCTGGAAACTGTTAGAGAAGAAGGTGTTCCATGACGAAACTTGTCCTCTCGAACTGCAACTTGTAGGGAGAGAAATTGCAGCGAAGTGCAACGGACTACCTCTAGCAGTCGTCGTTATAGCAGGAGCACTGGCAAATATTCCCAAGGAAAAAGGTGAATGGCGACGAATCACAGGAAATTTAGACACATATACAAGTGACTGCATGAACATACTGGAACTTAGCTACAAACATTTGCCAGATCATTTGAAGCTGTGTTTTCTCTATTTGGGAGTATTTCCAGAAGATGCAGAAATTCCAGTACGAAGGTTGTTACAGTTATGGATCACGGAAGGTTTTGTACGAAAAGATAAATACAAGAGCCAAGAGGTTATAGCAGAAGAATACCTCATGGATTTGATCGATAGAAGCCTCATCCGAGTTGCTAGAACTAGATCCACTGGAGGCGTTAAAGCCTGCATCGTTCATGACCTGTTGCGTTATATGTGCTTACACAGAGCTAAAGAAGATAACTTTCTTGATCTGATTATAAAAGAGTGAGCATAATTATTTTCAGTCCAATATGATTCTTGATATATCAATGGACTATGTAGTTATATATGAATCTTATATTTTCTCTCTGCAGTGACAGAAGCACAACCTTTCGAAGGCACCAACGCCTATGTGTAGCCTCGACAGCTCCATTACACTTGAGACCTTTCAGCGTATATTGCCGTTCCTTCTTTGGCCACATTTCAGACCCATCATCTTGTTTTCCTCAAATGAGACATCTGAGGGTAATGGAACTATCGCTGCGTGAAGGTATGAGTCAGACTTACATATTCAAGAGAATCGATCTTCTTATTCGTTTGAGGTACTTGGTTATTAATCAAGTAATACCAGATTCGATCCTACACAGCCTTGTCAATCTGGAAGTTCTTCACGTACACAACACGCTAGGCATGGTTGATGTCTCCACTATCATGCGGAAACTGCTGAAACTAAGAGATCTTCATGTCGAACAACAAGCAGTATTTATAGATGATTGCTATGGGTACCAACACAACAGTCTGCAGTCTCTTTCAACCATTTACATGAAGAGTCCTGCGCAGTATGATAACTTGAGATCTTTACCCCATCTCCGGAAACTCCAATGCATGTGTCTAGCATTACTTCCGAATCTTCAGTTCCTAATTGAGCTCGAAGCACTCAAATTAGTGGTTGGTCATTTTACGAACACTGTCCCTAGAAACAGCACATCGATTAACTTTCCACCGAGTATTAGAAAGCTGAGTTTAGCAGGTACCAGTTTGCCTTGGGAGAGGATGGCCATATTAGGTAGACTGCCAGAACTTCAAGCTCTAAAACTGCGCTGGGATGCCTTCGAGGGAGAGGAATGGGAGACAACCGACGATGAATTTCAAAAGTTGAGGTTCTTGGAACTAGGCAACCTAAAACTTGAGCAGTGGATTGCCTCGAGCGAACATTTTCCACGACTTCATCACCTAGTACTGGTTAC
Source organism: Plantago coronopus (assembly GCA_036897195.1). Taxonomy (NCBI): domain Eukaryota; kingdom Viridiplantae; phylum Streptophyta; class Magnoliopsida; order Lamiales; family Plantaginaceae; genus Plantago; species Plantago coronopus. Next base: position 6,358 of record JAYMSL010001869.1, read on the forward strand.
CTGCAACAAACTACAAAGCATCAGTACATCATTAGGCAACATTCCATCCTTGCAGTTGATTGAAGTGCATGATTGTAGCCACGGGGCAAGCATATCGGCTGTTCAAGTTGAGCAAGAACAACACGAAAATGGAAATGATGAGCTTAAAGTCATCGTTACCAATCGGAGATGGTCAAAAGAGAAATTGATATCCGAGTACAATGAGGTAAGTTAAGTTCATATTATTCCTTATATATAATCATACTAAAATGGCTCTTGATCAAAGACGTAATTCTACAGATGGAACAAGAGCGGTTCTTGACAAAGGAGGTTGATCTGAAATGTTCAGGTGGCAGTACCTCTACAATACATGATAGAGTTGGCTGCGATTATTGCGGTGTGGATCCCATAATTGGTGACAGATACAGGTGCAAGGATTGTGTGGAGGAATCAGGCTACGACCTTTGCGCAGATTGCTACTCATCAACTCATCGTTCAAAATTTCCTGGACGGTTCTCTCAGAAGCATACATCAGAGCACAAGTTCGAGATTTTGACATCCAGCGTATATATACCAGTGTAAACTAAAGCAATTCATTCTGCCAGTTCAGGAGTTGGTTTTGCCTGGTTGCCGGAAATTATGAAAGACCCTGCAGAACTAGCCAATGTTTCTATGATATCAGTACTGTATATACAGATCAACGAAGCAGATTTGTCGACAATAAATCTTATGTACAATGTGATGCTATACATTCACATTGTTCAATTTACAACTCCCAGAATCTCAAATGACCAAAACCAGAGTGATAACAAGAAAATCGAAGAAGCTGAAATCATAACAACAAAGAACAGAACAATTGGAACAAGAGACGCGAACGTCAACCTAATGCCTTGAACGTTAGAACGATATGCCCTGATGAGTAGCAATCTCCGCATTAGGTCAAATCCTCCATCCTCGAAGCAATACTTGCATTTTTTCTTAACCAACTATCGATTCCATCACATAATCGTGACACCTACCTTTTAAGTACATGCATGCCCTTGTTTTCTATTCCCTGTATAACCAAAATATAGCAAGTGGCCTTGTGACAGCAACCCTGTATTAGTATTACGTACTATCACATAATATATCACCCGAAGAGCATTCTTAGTGACCGCAGCGGTCCAGAATGTTTGAGCTCGGCCCACTTGAGACCGGATCGTTCCTTGAGTACAGTTTCATTACCTCAAATTATTATAGCAAACCTAGCTAGAATGAAATCTGAGAACGGAAGAAAGGAAAGTATGTATAACTTTTCAAGTCCCGGAGCATTAATGAAACCAGAGAGAAATTACTAAAGTACAAGTACAGTACAAATTCACATGAATCAAATTTAAATGAAACACACCAAATCAATCAAACATAGAAGTTCAGTTCAGAAACCAGTAAAGTTCACTTGCTGAATAAAATGGATCTCAACAACACCATAAGCCCAGCACCAATATCATAATGGACTTATATAACATGAGAAGTTTGCTTGAGGCATCAGGATTACTGCCTCTCTTATTCCTGCACAAAACAAAGTCGTTCACATATTAACAATGTGCTTTATGATCAAGTTATTACAGAGTTTAGGTATCTGATTGCTATAGAATATATGAGTTAGAAACTGAAAGATGTCCATATCAGACAAATTTCTGCGACGAGACTCTGATAATAGAACCGAATAATTGGAACATGATTAGCTCGTGAAGAGGTTCGTACTTATTAAAGCTAAATCAGACCACAGTATTCAATTAGTTATCAACTAAATTAGCTTATCATCTATCAGCTAGCTAGTCTTGCTAAACAATCACTATATATGGAGATATTTATCAAATTTATTTTGCTAAATCAGATCACAGTACTTCAATTAGTTATCGACTAAGAATTAGCTTATCATATATCGACTAGTCTTGCTAAACAAATTAACCCTTTCTAGTTACAACCTTCATCATTCTTCGGTTTGTGCCTTTTCTGGTTCTGAAAATACAATGTCCTGTTCAATATCATTTTCTGCTAGTGTTATTGGTTCTACATCAGGTAACTTGATTATTAGACTACATCAGAAAATGTATCAAGATTGATGGTATATGATCAGATAAGTAACGTCTATTATTTCCAAAAAAGAAATATAATTTTCTTAATAAGACCAAGAATGAACAACAACAGCGTTATACCTTATTAGTGAAACGAGAATCCGGCATTCCAGAATACATGTAATTTGGGGTGCTGTTGTTCTCAATATGAACTAGAAACGTGGGAACTTTCATCATGTCCTGGAGTCTCACTTGAGATTGGGTCTTCATTCATCTGCATTGGCAACATCATACATAGATGTGAAAAAGGAAGATAAGCAAAGAATAGCTACGAAAAGATATATATGTTTGAACTTACTTGTTTGTACTTGAATATCATCTGCTCTTTGGACAAAGTCTCACTGGTGATGATAACTTTAAGCTCATCATTCCCATTGTCCTGCTGATATTGTTCAATATGTACAGCAGAAATGCTGGATTCATAGCTGCAATCATGCACCTCAATCGTCTGCATAGTTGGAATATCGCCTAATTCCATAGGGATCTCCACCAGTTTGTTACACTCACGCAACACCAAATGGTGGAGGCTGGGAAAGTGTTCGCTCCAGATAGTCCATTGCTCGACTTGTAGCCTGTCAAGTTTCAAGAATCTCAGCTTCAGGAATTCATCGTCGTTTGTTTTCCACTCCTCTCCCTCAACGGCTTCATCACATAGTTTGAGGGCCTGAAGTTCCGGCAGTGTTCCTAATACAGTCATCTTCTCCCAAGGCAGGCGTGTCCCGAATAGACTCAACTTGTTCAGAGTTGGAGGGAAATGAATCGGATTCTTGTTTCTGGGGATTTGGAAAATATTGCGGACAAACATTTTGAGTGATTTGAGATGAGTGAGGCTATCTAAGTTAGGAATCTGTAGTGGATGACATGAGCATTTGAGTTTGCGGAGATGTGGTGAATGCATCAAGACTCTGTGAGCCCCTGGGTTATAAATTGAAAAAAGTGAAAGGGATTGAAGATGATTTGGTTGGGAGATGTCACAATCTGGTTTCACTTTGGCTTGGATTCTCACAAACAGGTGTTTCAACTTATCCATTTTGAAGATAACCGAAGGCAGATAAACGGCATGATTCAGGCTTTCTATACGAAGAACTTCTAGATTAACAAGGGTGCCTATTATTGGTTCTGGCACTTGATCAACAACCAAGTACCTCAAATGAACAAAAAGATCGATTCTTTTGATCTTACATGAGAAACTTACACCAAAATCCTGAGATAGCACCATGATCCTCAGATGTCTCATTTGAGGCAAACAAGATGTAGGATCTGCAAGATGGCCGAAAAGAGAACGGCAATGCACACTCAAAGGTCTCACATATGATGGAGCCGTAGACTTTATGCATAACCGATGATGTTCCCTGTTGGTTGAGACATGGTCACTGCAGGAAGAATCATAAATGTTAAGTTTCTGCCATGTTAACTTGCAGGATTATAAGAAATTGAATAAGACATCAACAACTTACTTTTCAATTGTATTCAGGAAATTTACTTCTTCAGCTTTCTTTAAGCACATGTCATGAAGTAGATCATGCATTCTGCAGGCTTTCACTCCACCGATGGATCCATGTTTGGCAACTGAAACGAGGCTCCTATCGATCAAGTCCATGAGATACCCTTTGGCTACATGTTCACAGCTCTGATTTTCATTTGTTTGTATAAAGCCTTCCGCAATCCATAGCAGTATCAGCTTGCGTACTGGAATTTCAGTGTCTTCTGGAAATACTCCAAAATAGAGGAAACATAGTTTCAAATGATTTGGCAAATGATTGTAACTAAGTTCCAGTATTTCCGTGCAATTTCTTGTATACGTGTCCAAACTTTGTTCCAAATCGTCCCATACACTTTCTTCCCTCGGCATACTTGCAAGTACCCCTGCAATAACTACGAGTGCAAGTGGTAGCCCGTTGCATTTGGATGCAATTCGCTTACCAGACCCGAGCAATCGTGGAGGGCAGTGCTCATTCCGGAAAACCTTGGTCTCTAATAGCTCCCAGCTTTGATTTTCTGATAGGAGAGGAAGTGTGTGAATAGTGCTTGTACTTGGAACTGCATCCCGCACGCGTGTGGTGAACAATATCCTGCTTCTGTGACTGTGATCCGGGAAACATGCTCTCAAATCATACCATACACATGAATCCCAAACATCATCAATTACGATAAGGTATCTCCGACCTATCAAACAACGATATATAGCGGTAACCAGACTGTGATCTTCCATGCTCAAAAATTTCCCCTTATCTTCCATGCCTCTTAAACTCATCAGTATGTCGATCAACACTTCTCTTTTCCGGTACGTTTGTGAAACAACACACCATGCACGTTCAGCAAAGTAATCAGCAATTAGACGGTCATTGAATAATTTCTTTGCTAAAGCTGTTTTACCTATACCAGCCATCCCGTAGATGGATATGAATTGCAGGGCATCCCGTTGTCCTGTCAGCTCATCCAGAATCTTTATCATCTCAACTTCAAACCCCACTATGGCACCATCATCGGCAAAAACAGAATTTTGTAGCACAACTTCTGATAAAACCTCAGTACCATGATCTTGTTCTGCCTTTAAAACTTTATCAGCAAATTTCATGGCTACATCTTTGTATGCTTCCATGATAGTATCAAACTTCTGGATTATGGCAAATAGTCTGATTGCCAGATACCAATCAGGAAAGTAACCCACCACAAATGAGCTGATGATATACTCAGCTTCATATGCAGCATCCCTAATCTGGAAGACACTAAATTCTTTCAACTCTTTAATGCCCTTTTCTTTAGAATTTTGTACATCCTTGAGAAATGATCGTGCTGATATGAGCTTCTCCTGGAGTCCATGGACCTGATCTTTGATGTAATCAGCCAAATCAAAGCGGGAAGAATAATTTTCGAGATCTACAAGGAGAGACTCGATGATATAGAGTGAATCAGGTGCATCTGTAATCATTAGACTGACAGACATAGGCATCTCTCCGACTTTAATAATATGGCCTTTAATCAATTTCTCCAAGAAATCGACCTTCTCTAACAAACCACGGATTCCCAAAGCAAACCAGTTGACATCAACAGGGGAAGTGTCAAAGAAACATGAATGATAAATAAAGCTCCCAGTTTCGTCAGCAAAAACTGTGAATTGCATCAACAGATCGTTGACATCCTCCATGTCGGTGATCTGGAAAGGAGCATCTCCAAGAACAGCAAGCAAAAAGCTCAGATCCTTCTGAAGTAATTTCAGGCCTTCTTCATGAAGAACATGATATCCTGCACATCCTCCATCTTGTTGAAGATGACCTGATTCAGAATTCAATATCTGAAGGAGAAAATGAATGAAGCCTGCAAGATCTTCATTCTGTCTCGGGAAAGAGAACAGTTTCTGCACCTTTGGCATGAACTCATTCACAAAAGTTTCAGCAATTTCTTGTTCTTTTTCGAGGTTCTCAGGATGATAATCAGAAGCTAGATTATCAAGTCTCCTTATGGTATCAAGTACATCACTATGATCAGAATCAGGGCAGCATTTGAGTACATATGAGACAACAGTTAAACAACTTAAGCCATTCCAGGGAAGATGTTGGCCTCTCCAGGGGTGTGCTCGATACAAAATCCCAGTATGGCTCCAGGTCAACACTGTGAAAGGATCCAACTTCATGGACGGGCTCATATCTTGATTGCTCAAATATTTTGTCAGGTGCGCAATCGAGATAGTAGCCATTAATGTGTGTTCTTGAGGATATATGTTTTGGTTGGATTCAAGGAGGGAAAGATCTATGGAGGAGGATATTTAGCTTACAGGCATATTACATTAACTGGAATGCTTAGGAAGATAAGGAAAATAGAAAGAGCAAATAATTTTTTAAAAAAAAATTGATAAATCGGACTGAGTGTACAGATTCCATTACAAAGTCAATTGCTGAATTATTCCAAGGGGGGGGGTGATCAGACGTATTCTACAGATCATATTTTGTTAGCCACATTTTCAACTAGACTCTATCAATTATACATTATTCAGTTTTTCGTATTGAAACAGTTCACTCTGGACTCCGTAAATGCAGGTGCTCATTCACTCTCGGCCATGGAGCTAGGTTCATCAGCCTTAATTGGTGATATGCAGATAACAGATGTGTGGAGACAACCTCAGTTTGCGCAGATAGCTACTTATCAAGTCATCATACGAAATTTCCTGGACATACAGTACTCTCAGAAGCATATACTAACGCACAAGTAATTCGAGACTGTGACATAAACTAGGAACCATCAACTTGATGGAGTAAAGTCAACTGTTTGGATAAAACTGCACCAGTTCTTTTATGTACATGGCCTTGTTTTCTAATCCCTGTATAAACAAAATATGTCAACTGGCCTTGTGACAGAAACCCAGTATTTCATTGTATGTATGGACAACAGGTACTAAAGAAAGATTAAGTGTCCTAGTCTGTATCTTTAAATATGAAGCATAAGCAAGCCATTTTACGCGTCTGAGTGTTGCATAGATCAAAGCGTTGAATTCTCAAAGGAACTATCGTTTGGGGCATACAATTAGCACAAAATATCATGCATTTTCCATGAAACTTTTGTATTACCTGAATGCAAAAATACTGCATTTTTTGTATAACATCATACTTGTTTATGTTTTGTGAAGAAATTAATATCTTCCAAACACATGACTTGTTATGTTGCTGTATAATTTGGAACTCATTAAGTTGAAAACAAGACAAATGTGAATATTGACCTAACACGAGCCTCCAGCCACTTTTCATTTTACCATTTTGTTCACTAAAAAATTAAATGTGAAGCTCTGCACAAAACGGAGTGGGAAGTAGTAACTCTTTTTTTTTCGAAGCAGTAAAATTCATTAAAGTAGTAACTTTTAAGTCCCGAAGAAGCAAGTACTAAAAGACCATTACGAACTTGGAAAAAAAATCCTCAATTGTACAAGTACAATACAATTCAATACAATACAAATTCTTACCGTTACACCAATAGTTGTTCTCTTCTTCGTATGTTCGATCTTCTAATCTTGTTGATACTATTAGTCTTCAATCTCTTCCTGGTTTGGGTTTACAATTTTCGACTGCTCATATCATATGCTCAATAATGTTACGAATCTATACACCGATTTCATTGTCGGCTCAACTATGCTTTTACCCGGTCTCTTACTCCTCCTTGCTCATGCACCACCAAGACAACAAAGGTATCCTACCAACAAGAGGTCAACCCAAAATTTACGAAGGGACACCAAGAAGAGGAGAAGGCACACAAAGGCTTCAATCGGGTGTCTTCCATGTCCGGCTTCAACAGGCTAGCTACCCTGTTTTGAGAATTAAAAATTTAAAAGGATGAAGAAGAAGAAGAAGAAGAAGAAGAAAGCTAATGTACGGAAATTTGGGCCGGGCTTGAGATAAAGGGGTATGGTGAATGGGCCAACAATATTTGGACTCAATGTTAACTAGTTATTCAACTGAAATCTATGAGTTGAACTGAATCGAACTGATCTAAACTTAATTGGATGGACTTGAATTCTACATCAGCGATCGATATTCCCTGCGATATCGATGAACTGACCAAGGAGAGTGGCTGTAGAAAACAACTTTGACTAAGCCTACTGATGTAGAATTAAACATATACACCCTTAATATGTAGGGTTGCCATATCATTGCCAGAATCTCATTTCCAATGTTTTTCATGTTTTACACATGAGGTTAATTTACAAACACATTGATCCAAATCCAAGAAATTAAAAAATAAATCCCGGCAGTATATTCAGCCCGGTTCAGTAACTTCTTAGGCCCGGCCGAATATCTTGCATCACTTAGCCATACCAGCAGCTAATCTTGCTCTCAAATCCTTCCTCAATATTTTCCCAGATGGAGACTTTGGAATCGCATCAGTAAAGAACACGCGGTTTATTCTCTTGTAGAAGATCACCTACACAAATAAACGACCATTATCAGTTCGTTTCTCAAACAGACAGTATGTAACAATCATTTGCGGTTCCTAAAAAGACATTAACAACTATTAAAACTTTGTGTTCATTTAGTATTATACATGGTAGATTCTACTTTCTAGTATGCTTTATGATCCACCAAGATCCATATACATTCTAAAGTTCTAAACTAACTCAAGAATTTAATAACTTTTTGTTATAAAATTAAGCCCAAAAAGAATATATATTTATATACCTGCTTGGAGATAAATTTCTTTATATCCTCTTCTGTGATAGTGGACCCATTTGACCTCACCACAAAAGCAACTGGAACCTCACCTGTTTGCTCATCCATCATACTGCAATTTTCACAAAACGTATTAGTAAAAAGGTTCAATTTTTCGAAGAAAAAATAAACTCCGGATATAACGATTGTGAATGAGACTTACGAGACAACTGCAGCGTCAGAAATGTAAGGGTGGTTGAGAAGAAGAGCTTCCAATTCAGCGGGTGCGACTTGAAATCCTTTGTACTTGATAATTTCCTTGAGACGATCAACGATGAATAACTCATCATCGGCATCAATGAACCCTATATCGCCGGTGTGTAACCAACCTTCCTTGTCTATGGTTTGCTCTGTTGACTCGGGATCATTAAGGTAACCTACAATACCGATCAATTTTTGGAAAATCAATTTTCGATTTATATAATTCGATGATCACATTACTAAAATAATTTTCGCCTTTACAAGTTGTTTATTTATTTGATCAAACAAGTAGCTTAGCTACAAAGTGGTTCACTTTGACTTTTGGGCATGTAAACATGTATTGTGTGACAAGCAAGAAGCAACAACCAATGTCTACTAGTCTTCCTCTAATGCAGAAATCTCACCAATACTAAATTTCCTATCATTTATATAAGCCTTTCAACAATTTCACACGAAATTGATAAATTTAGGTGTTATTAGATGTATCATTTGACAAAGACACAAAATTAGCTAACCCATATAGGTGCATATAGGATAAGCCCTATATGACAAAACACATCACCTCTTTCATTTCCTTACTCTTTCCGGGTGTTGGGAACTCACTGTCGTTTGGTACTTAGGTGCATACACGATAAGTTCATTAAACTCACGCAATACCATAAAAACCAACTTAATGAGCATACACGACGAATTAACTCTCAAAGGAATCTAAATCTATGACAAAAATGGACACAATTCGTCATTCATTCATCTTATCTTTCCCATTCGAATAATTTTTTTTGAAGAGGCAAATCTATTCTAATCCTACTCCTACTCCTACACTAACCCAATACCAACCTTATATCCCACACCAATACCAACCTTATATCACC
>JAYMSL010001870.1:0-15718 GCA_036897195.1 Plantago coronopus
ATGATGATGATAATAATAATAATAGTTAAAAAATAATTGTAATAATATTAATAATAGTAAAAATAATAATGTTAAATAATAATAAAAAATAATAATAATGTCTGCAGTTCAGTTCAGTTCAGGTCCATTAAGTTCAGTTCAGGTTCATTAAGTTCAGTTCAGTTCAGAGGTTTTCAGGTGAACTGAACAGGACCTAACTGTTACTGATATAAGAATAAATATACAATCTAGTAATTGAGAACTTCAATACGGCGCAAGTTCGAGTAGGGGTTTGAACAATGAAAAACAATTTGGACATAAGATTTGCAAGGCATAATGGAAAAAAAATATCTACAATGATGGTTGTTAGTTGTTACAATGTGAATACATTTTTAGAATTGATATTGATGATACCCAAAAAAGGCTTCTTCGTAGTTTTTGTCCTCAATAGACATACTCTTTTAAGGATTACGTTATGAAGTATGAGTATCGAGAGAGAAAGAAAAAAACACTCATGTATATAAGAAGAAGAAGCCAGTTATTGATTGAATGGGCAATTTATTAATAATAACTGTAACATGGTGTAAACTGTAAAGTGGTCAAGAAATAGAACAATGGTGAAGATGATGATCATACAAATAAAAAGGTGCTCTCCAGTACAAACATTTCCCTCAGCTTATTTATTTTACTCCAGTGCATATAAACAACTGATTGGATTAAGCAAACCAACAACTGCTGCTCCAATCAGGACAATGATTGATACACACAACCCGACTTACTCCTTTTGTTCCAAAACTTCTTCATAAATAAATACTTCCGCTGCCAGGCCTTAACCTTTTATAGACAATAATAATAATATTAGACTTGCAAGAAGCTTGCATACTTGGCTCCCAGGAATAACCTCTGTATGCACAGCAATGCATTCTTAGTAACCTCCGCGTTCTCGTTGTTCATCAATTTCATCACCCGATCCTTTGCTTTAAGGTCAGACACAATCACTCGACCTGCAGGGTGGTGCTGGATAAACTGGGAGATGTCATAGCAAGCAACTGCCAGAGTCCTAGGATCAGTTGACGTGTCCAATATTGTGATCAGGACCCTCAGGATCTGTTGAGACATCGATATATCAGTTTTATTATGCAAATATGAAAAAGGTCCACTTGCAGTACACTTTTCTCTAAAGGTAAAATCATACAGAATAATACGTGCACGATGCCATAAAGTTGGATAATAATAATAATAATAATAATAATAATAATAATAATGGACAGCATATAGAGAACCTCATGCTTGAAACAGCTAGCATACCCCCCTCCCTTGAAGCACAGTTGCTCAAAGAGAATAAAAGGGCTTGCATTCACTTATCGGTTTTAAGCTCTCTATCCTTGATATATCTTGCTTTTACATTACACATCATTCATTAACCAGCAATTTATTCCTAACACTTCTAAATCAAACCAAACAAAAAATCGAAACAGACTCCAAAATCACCTTTATTCTGCAAGAACCAATTCTAGGAGCCTAAAACAAGGAGATTGTAAAGGAGTCCAATTGCAAAATTTAGACAAAAAGGGTTTGTTGGGACTTTGCCCCTAAGATACAAGCTTAAAACTTCAAATGCAAGATAACGATACCAAATATTGGACAATAAACATGGGGAAGTACCTGGAAATCATGTTCCTCAAAGTTTGTGATGTTTTCCCGCCAGAATATGGGATCTTTGTGCATTGGTGACCAATCAAGATGTCCAAGGAGGACTTCCTGCTTGTACTTGTCAAAAGAACTTAACTTCTTGATGTTATCCTTCAAACCTTCTTCCAGTTGATTCAGAGCATCCCAAAGATCCTGTTTAATAGTCTTAGATTTTAGATACAAGGGCATTAAGTAGTCATAAGGGGGACTGTACATATCATCTAAGAAGAGTGGAGGTCATGAAACGGTACTTGTAGCTAGGAAAACTCCCTGCTATCCCAGTACAGTAGCAATAGTTAAGCAAATAAACCTATCTGTCTAGGAGAAAGATGCTATCAACTTTTTAAATTATCAACTACGAGTAACTACTATGTGGAGTATGGACTTGTAAATGTCGTAGAAGATTGACTCACTCAAATAAAAAGAAAGAAAGATGGACCCAATATGAGAAAAAGTTTGATGATACAAAAGTGCAGAAGAAGCAGAGAAATGAAGACAAGGAAAAGAAAACCCCACATTTAATGACTGGTAAAAATTGCCATATAAAAGTACGCATGCATCAAGTGATTTGCAATCCAAGAATATAAAATCCCACCGTATCATTCCATGCCTGAGCCTTCAGACTTTGAACAATCTGTGGTAATCCAAGGTCTACCATCTGAGCAGCAAATGCCCCTTTGTGCAGCAGATTCCTTAGAGTTAACACGACTACTCTGACAACCTGCCACAAGCAAAACATGGTTTTACTAAAGTAATATTTACGTGCCTTTTTATTATATTGTCAATTTTCTTGAGGATGTTTAAAAGTGAACGCCATAATAATATGGTTATGAATAAGAATGTATGAACTCACCTTTTCCTTGGTGGATCCTTTTACAACATCAATCAACCGTGGCAAGCATCTAGAGGTAGCCAAATATTCAATTGCAGGCTCATAGTAGGAGAGAAGCCATACACAAAGGCTAGTTTCATACACAAGCTGTTTAAGGATAAAAACGTATTAAGCATACCAAATAACATGAGAAATTTTTCATTATATAAACATAACAAGTATTACCAAATAACATGAGATTTTTTTATAGTATTACACTCAACCAACTTATAAAACTCTGATATAATTTGGGTTACCACAACAAAGGGTTTTCCCCCAATAACCTCCAAAAATTACCTGAATAGATTGTTGAGTGGATGCCGGAGAAATGAGAGGAATGAGCAATTTCACTCCATCTGCTTGAACAAATAGTGATCTCACAGTAGGATCTTTTAGGAGAGTTGCAAGGGAACTAACAGCTGCTGGAATGCCACGGCTTGGATGAGATGGACTCTTAAGCTACAGAAAGAGTTTGACACAAACAAAAGTAGTTCAGCACCCATGAATATCCTATAAAAACTATATGCAAATAATTCTCAATCGATATTTGTAATATATACATTTTAAACTCCTAATAAAGTATTACGAGATGCCACTAGCTTAAGAATTAAAAGCAAATCTATAGTTTGATAATTCAAGTGGTCCAATTGCAAGTTGTTTGACTTGGACATTACACAACATTCAATGAGATCTGAGAAGCTTTGACATGCACAACACTACCGTCTAAAAATTTAACATTTAGCATTCGATAATTCTTGCGACCCTTGTAGGTGTAAGTCTACAACAATAAACGACCAACATCCCCTACCCACAGAGCAGGGGAGAAAAAGCATCTAAGATTAGACACGGGATTTGCCGTTAGAAAGCTAGCTAACATATGAAATGATAAATGAATTAGCAGAACGACAACCTAAGGTATGAAATCCTTCAAGAGGATACTAATTGCAGAAGTTTGCTATCAAACAATTCAAGTTCTTACCGGGGAAACCAGTGTCACTATTACGTTATTAATGATATGTGAACTAAGCAACATGTCTTCCATTACAACAAAGTCAATTCTGAGGAACTAGCTATGTGGACAATTACTTCTTTGTCAGAAAGAAGAACGTCAGGGGAACATTCATTTACAAGCTTCATAAATCACCTACTTTTTTTTAATCACTTCAATAAACATTTTGACTAATCTTCTTTCAACATGAAGCCTAAGTATTATCTCTAGCACAATTTTCATAGGTCTCATTTCACTGAACCTTCTGTCCTCGATGTACAATTGCACATTTATATAATGTTACTCCTGCTATACTCATTAACTGCTGTAGATAAATGTGATACTTCAAATATTTATTTCAGATTCTGAATTGATAAAGACAACTTCAGTAATCACAAGAGAAGCTCCTTTCATCTGTCGGAAATAGATAAATAATGTAAAGAAGAAGAAGAACACACCTGTGTGCACAACCACTCAACTAGTCCCTTCAAAACATCATCGGTGGTAGTGATCTCCTTCTTTGAATCACTGGCTGATGCATTTCCATGAGCTTTTGGCCTTCCACTAAAAGATGGATTAAGGAACATTATTCAATGCCCACAATTACATAAAGCACAATGTAGGATGTACGAATTTCACACCTCACTATCAGAGAAAGTATCTTGCAGCTCTTCTCTTCTATAAACCAGCTGCCCTTCCTCAACAATCTACAAAAGAGAGAAAGAGAGAGAGAGCTATTTATTATATATATCAACCACTTTAAGGGGCATGGAAGGATAATTCAGCTAGAAATTATTGCAAAGTGGCTCAATTAAGAAAGATAAAAAAGGATATGAAGTTATAAAACAGATAGCTTTTACAGCCTACAGTATGTTTACAGCAACCCCTTTACCTTATGCATCCCTTTTTACCAGGTTGAAAAGAGAGGTTTTCTTTGGCAATCACCAACTCAAAGAACTTTCACACAGAAGTTCTAACAAGCATCACAGTTTACTAACTAGATTTGAAGGCCTCCCTAACTACTTTATTTGGATACCAGGAGCATTATACAGTAACTGATCCCAATAGATAAAATAGTGCATGTTCACATGTTTGAATGTAATATATTAAACAAACAAATAATAACAAAACAGAAGTGTTACGTCTTTACTGCCAGACATTGGGGCTTAAGAGTTCATAAATTTACATTAAATTCATAGGCAGCACATGCATACAATTCAATAATTACAATTGAAGTATAAAAATAAAGTTCACAGCCCCCTACATGCAATTAAAGGAAAAGTCATCCTACATAAAATTTTGAACAAGCTTTTGTGGAAATTGCGGCAAGTATAACACAAACAATTTCCATCTTAGTTTAAAAACATAACCGTGTTTATAGGATTTGAGAACATAAACAAGATTGACAAGACTTTGACACCTGTGCTAGATTTATATCTCCTACTCTAATGAAGTTTCAACACTAAGATAATATCACACAAGAATGTGAAGTGATTCAAGTGAAAAAAATAAAAATCTCAAGTTTCTAGAGGATCTGAAGAGAAAAATATAGTTCTACAGGCAAAAAACTTTGAAGAATTATAAGATGAAAGCTATGAGATTTGGAGAAGATAAATCAGGTGCCTATCATCTTGAATGACTTTGACAAGAAAGTACATTCCACTTGATGAAATCGAGGGAAGTTTGATACACATTCATAAGAGTTACAGCTCTTAATGCAGGAAAAAGGCAAGGTCCTTCCACTTTTTCCAAAACCAACAAGTACTCCAACCATAATACTATTCACTTGACTGGAATAAGAAATATTATGTCACAGGTAAATATAAGACAACACTATTTCACCATAATAAAGTGCAGGATCCATGCCTTAGGAAAGGTTCGTAAATATCCTCACTGGCGAGCGATACATCATGAAACAATCTGGTTCTTTTAGCATTCGCTGACATAGAAAAGGAGAAACAATGTTAGGCACATAAAAGACCAAAATCACTTCAAAGAGGTAACAGATTTCGTCAGTACCTGTGAGCATCTCATCAATCAAAGCCAGCACATACTCCACGGTGTCTTCCTTGCTTATGTCGCGTAGAATGCCCAAGAAAACACGAATATAAGCCGGACCATCCTGCAATTTCAGATACTCAAACTTATATACTACTGTAATCCATCCATTCAGAGATCCCGACTCCATTAGTATCTTCACATTGCATCTATGGTAGTTATATGAGAATAAGGACCATCTATGCATACGCTAAACTATACAGAAGTAGTGTAGGATAGCTAGATTTGCAAAAAAAAAAAAAAAACTATAGAACTGCAATAAAACAATTTCGACTAAATTTTCATAATAACAATATACCATTGATGACACGAACCACATAGATACAAGGATACAGACGAAGAAACAAGTGAATGAATTACATACATCGTCGAGTAGCTGAGCCTTGCTACTGAGGGGCTTTTTGTCATAACGCCTCAGCAGCTGAAGCGATGTGCCGGAGATGAGCTTGCTGGACATGTAAGTTTCCCATGGGATATCTCTCAGCAAAACCTTTCACCAAATCAACGTGATATAGTCAGTAACAACCTAAAATTAATGAATGAATGAATCATTGTTGTTAAAATTGAGCTGGGAATGTGGAATGTACCTGGTCGGTGGTGAACTCGCCTTGATCAGCAGGCATTGTTGGTAATTGAATCGGAATCTAGAGAGATAAAGTCTGATCTGATCTGACTCTGTGCGTGTGATTGAGAGAGAGAAGAAGAAGATGTGGGGAGAGCGATCGAATCAGAAGCCAATTCAATCACAAATTGGACGATTGATGGTGGTAGTTCA
Source organism: Plantago coronopus (assembly GCA_036897195.1). Classification (NCBI taxonomy): domain Eukaryota; kingdom Viridiplantae; phylum Streptophyta; class Magnoliopsida; order Lamiales; family Plantaginaceae; genus Plantago; species Plantago coronopus. The sequence goes on from JAYMSL010001870.1 coordinate 6,364, forward strand.
AAATTGGGCGGGTCGAATCGGGTTTGATACGCAAACGGGACCTAATTGGATTGGGTTATTCACGCGGCCCGTTGCATTGATATGGGCTGCACGTTGGGTTTTCGTTGAGTAATTATGGTCTTAAGTCTTAATGTAGCTTCTTACGAGTTACTATGTATGATGCGGTTTTAGGCTACATTGTCATTGTTGAAACTTGAAAATAAGCATTTTATTACTTTTGGATTAAAAAACGAATTGAAGTATTTTATTTCATAACTTTTATTTTTGTTTTTTTATTTTTAAAAAAGTCAAGTAATCTCTGTTTTTTTTTTGTTTAAAACACTCCATATTGTATTTTTCCTAATTAGCAAATACCTCCGTCCTACTCGTCCCGCAAAACTTTAACCGTTAGAATTCGCATAATTGAAATTTATATTTCTAAAAAGTCAAGATTTATTCAGTTTAGCGATTCTCAGCTAAATCAGAATGAGCTTACAGTTGATGATTATTTGTGGTACTAAAACTAGCTAAAGTATTTTTTCAGAGTAATGATATAGAATTTTCAAGTTTTACCTAATTTCGTCCCAAAAGAATTCGTTAATGCAGCTCAACAATCTATCTTGTGTAAGAGAAGATATTTGTAAGGTGTAATTAAATTATAAATTGATACATATAATGTATGGAGTATTTGTTTTGTCTCGCTAATTACAATACTTGGCTTATTTGATCTGTTGAGGTTTGTAGTTTATGGTTAGGGATCAAGTCAAGTGTCTCTAGGAAAGAGTTATAGAATTGTTACTAGTCCATGTGGGAAATTGTGTTATAGGCTTCGTTTGGTACCAAGTATGGACAGTCCATACAACTGTTGATGGACCAAAAATTCCGTTTGGACAGTCCATATATTGTGTTGTTGTCTTGTTTGTCTTGTATGGTATTTAAGAGAGGAAGAGGAAGAAGAATGGGTTTGGATTTTAGAAGGAAACCAGATTCCTGAATTCACCAAATTCCTTATCACCTAGACGCCCACTGTGGTTTTATCTATCGGCAGCAGCTCTGCTCGGCCCTCAGCTGCTCTGCCAGTCAAGCACAACCAATCTGGAATTTGCTAATACATACATAATCATGACCCAATTTGCAAACGCAGACTCTAATGATGATAATAATAACTCTGCGTTGAGTTGTTATGAGTATTTTCCTCCTCAATCTACCAAACGCCTGTATGCTTCTTCTCGGAAGAAGCTATATTTACCTCTTGTTGATGATGATGATCAATTTCCCTTTACCAAATCCTCATCTCCTAGTATTACCAGCAGTCTCCATGCACCTAATCATGAATTGGTTCCTGATATTCAATCCACCAAGCGCTTCAAATCATCATCATCATCATCTTCTAGTATTATCACCAATCAATATTTATATTTACCAGATGATTTGGTAACTCAGATTCTCGAATTCCTACCCATCAAATCAATCGTCCGATTTCGCCTCCTCTCCAAATCATGGTCTGCTCTCTTCAAGACCCAAACCTTCATCACAAACCACCGTCTAAACCAGAACAGGACCAATTCTGGAACTATGCTACTCCTCAGGCGCCGCTACGTTCCTCCACATTCAGACCAGGACGTCCTCTCCTTCCACGATTTGGATTCCCCTCAGCTAGAGGTGCGGGACCCCATACCTATCCGTATCCGTCTTAGAAATTTAGTAGGTTTCGAGACACAACAGTTCAGTATTCAAGGCCCCGTCAACGGAATCATCTGTATACTTAACGCCTGGTGCTTTATACTCTGCAACCCAGCATTGCATGAATTCAATCTTCTTCCATCCATCCCATGGGATGCTTCCCCTATTGGTTTTAGCAGGTATACTTGCGAGTCGGGCTTTGGTGTTACTTCTTCCGGGGAATTCAAGGTAATTTTCTCGTATAGGTTTAAGGACATGATGAACCACACTTTGCGGCCTAATTCTCTTGTTGCTCATTTGTACAGCTCCAGAACTAACTCCTGGAGGCGACTTGATGACGCTCCACTCTGGCCTCATCCGCCAACTGGACATACAAATGCAGTCGTGCTCAATGGAGCTTGGCACTGGCCTGGACGCAACTTTTCATCTAACCGTAAAACAATAGTCTCCTGCGACGTGACCTCAGAGGTTTTCGGGCAATTGGAGTTGCCTGACTGTTTAGCAGGATTCAATAAAGGCAGTTCTAGTCCAGTTGTCCTAAAAGACTGTCTTGGAGTTTTGCACCACAGAAAACACCGCAGGGACTCAGAACCCATTGAGATATGGGTGATGGAGGATTATGGAGTCAAGGATTCGTGGAACAAACTATTCGTAATAAGTCCCCAGCCATTTGTATATACGTTCCTGCCTTGGAAGAATGGTACTATGTTTCTGCTGCAAATACCTGGATTGTCCGATTTGGAACGTCGTTACTGGTCTGGGGAATATGATAGCAATTTCAATGACCAGTTGACGTCTATTGATTTGCGCACAGGTGAAATGAAAGAATTTCAAGTCTTCGGGGCTGAACGTACCTGTCGTGGCCTGATATATGAAGAGAGCCTGGTGAGTTTATATTAGGTTAGGATAACTATATTATGTAAAAATTGGCAGATTATTTATCTTTCTTTTGTTTCACCTCTGTGGTGTACTTGTGCAGAAGCTCTCAATGGTTGGTGCCCTTGAATTAAGCATGATTAGTTTTCTGTTCATACACTTTTTTGCCAAATCAAAACACCCAATATATATACACAGAACTTAGATCAAAACCACCATGATTTCGAACCGTACGCACTTTGATCACTGTCAACAGAACTGAGTCTGAGGTATAGACTAGTTTACTAACCCGTCGAAGTTTCGACGGGTAGTCTTGTATTTGTTATGCAACATATATAATCTTGTAAAAAAACCATACTATATTTTTAGCTAAAAGAATGGAAAGTTTATAGACGAAATTTCGACGGATATATCAGAGTGGTGTCATGATAAATTACTAATATATTCTTTAACTATATTACTTCCTCCGTCACGCCCGAAACTTATCATTTGACTTTTCAGTCAACAAATAAGGAAGGAGATAGTTTTGAATAAAATATTGATAGTGGATTAGAAAAGTTTAGATATATTTATTGGTAATGGGTTTGAAAAATTAGTGAGATATTAACTTTTGAATATATTTATTGATAATGAAAAAATTGGAATGATCAAAAATTAAAATGAGAAGATTCAAATGGGACATCCAAATTGAAAATATGGGAAGTTTCGAAGTGACAGAGGAAGTAGTAGATATGTATTGAGAATTATCTCGTGATAATCTATATGTATTTTTTTTAAAATGCTTGTAGTACCGATAATTTTCAATATTTGTTTTTACCCAACATATGACCGTTGTTAATGCTCTAAATGAATATGAGTGTCATTGATTTTGGAAGTTATATATAAAAGTGATATTTTCCTGTCCCGGCCGAAGCTTCACGTTTTGCCATTTAGGTGTCCTATTTAAAGCTTCTCATTACTATTTTAATTTGAACATACTACTTTCACTCATAATAATAAATATATTAAAAAGTAATAACTCCATTAACTTTTCAAACACACTAACAATAAATATATCTAATTTTCACACCGACTACCAATATTTTACTCAAAAGTAATCCTCCCTTAAACAGTTGACTGTAAAGTCAAATGGGAAGTATCGAACGGGACGGAGGAAGTAGTTGATAAAAGTTGTAAGTGTTTGTTAATTAGGATAAGAAATCTATATGATTATTTTAAGCGGCGAAAGAGAAGAGTAATAATGGTTCCTCATTTACCTCACGGTGACTCGAACCCCTCACCTATTAAAGTTAAAGAGTTTTACCGATCGAGTCGCGCTTCGTTTGTCAAGTCTATAGTGCTTTGTAGTGAAAAACAACCCTTGAACTCTTTCTTAAAAATAAAATAATTACCTAAATTTTTAAGGAATCAAAAGTAGAATCTGTGAAATCAAACAACATCAATTTTGTTTTTTTTAAAAAAATATACCAAAATAAGAAAATTGCTTAATTTATGTAAAGGCAAACACTATTGAAGGCTCTATTCAGATCGTCTTAAATTCAAGCTTATTAAGTTCACTTTAATTCACGTATGCGTAGTTGAAATAAGTTCTCTTCAATTTAGATCTATTCTGTTTAGGTCCATTCAGTTCAGCTCAGTTAAAATGTTTTTAGACAAATTGAATAGAGCTTGAGTAGAAGATAAGCTTCCAAATGAATAACTCCCCTTTTCGTCTATTTTATTATACAGTTACTTTCAATCTTTTGTTTTTAAGAAACCCGGTTACCTGAACCATTGCTTAACATGTATTATTTCGACTCGTATTCCTCAATCTGTAATGTTAAATAAGGTTTGTTCCTTTCAACTTAAATTTATGTCATTTCAGTTCAGTTGAATTCAGTTCTATATTTGCTTAATTCTAATTATATTTCAATTCAACTTTTTTTAGTTCAGTTAAAAAATTTACAACTGAAAATAACATAGACTTTATTAATGCAAATGAATAACATGATTTTACACCGTGGATTATATTTGATTGTCTAATAAATATAATCTCTAAATAAATTATGTTATATTTGTTGTCATTAAAATGAAACATAAAAGCTGAAACATAGTCTGGTAGCCATGTTCTAATTCTCGTGTCATGCATCTCCATTAATTCTCCAAGGAGGCAACACAATACATTTTCATTTTTCATCACTGCGGCAAGTCCCCTTCATCAAACAATTAGTAATCTAATTGCTTCAGAAACGCTGCTTTCAACGACAACATCCTCAGATCCTGATGTTAAATGTAAACTTTGGTATATCTAAAAAAAAAAATCTCCATGGAATGCAATCAAGTGCTTCCTGTCCGACACATATTTTATGAAAATTAAAGTTGACAAAATATATCATTATCACTTCCATATACTTCAAAACTACCGATGCACCAGCTGCAGAAAGGCAAGGTCCCAGCGTGCGTAATGCTTGAATCACAGCGAGACAATCACTTGAACAACAATATACTTCCAGCCTTTATATATTTGTAGCCATGTCGACACTATCAGTAGCTAACTTAAGAAGTAGCAGACTGTTTCAGAATTTGAGTGATCCTTTGAAACTGGAACATGAGAACCAAATCTTCACTACTTAAGAGCATATACTAAACATCATCCTTATACAACTTCATTGTAACTAACTTTTAGCTGAGTGGTTCATGAACATTTTTTAATGAGAATACGAATGTGTGGATGGAACCAAGCTTGTGACGATGATGCAGGATACACCATCAAGTCCTACAACAGTGTCCCTGCTAAATCAACCGTTTTAGCTCTCCAAAAAAATGTGAAAATTGGATCATACAACACCAAAAATTTGAGCAAGAATGCATATCTTCCGAAACAAAAACAAAAAACCTTAACATTCAAGCAATCACGAAATACACAAATTATAAAGCTTGTAAGAGGTTCATTAGAAATACCGTGACCTTCAGTTCATCACCCTACTTCGAAATTCATTCATGTGCAGACTAAAATCAATCAACTTTAATACGGCAGTACAACAACACCCCATGCCCCCAGGACCAGATTATATCTCATAATCTGAAAATCACCATGGTCGAATAGCAGAACAGCGTGATCAGATAAAGTATAAAACAACAGGTAGACTATATTCAGATTTAACATGCCCACTTCAATAGAATGAAACACAACTCAGTCATGGGCCGCATGTCTGCAACTGCAGTTTGTACTCCTAGCAAGTTGCCCTAAATAATACCTTTACCCACAACTAACGTTATGCTGGAACATGAGACTCATAAATGAAGTATTATCTTCCATATTCCGATAATGCATCCAATCATATTTTGAGAAAGACATGGGTAGAACCACATATTCCACATATCAACAATAAACATAAATGAGCAAAATGCAGAAAGTTCAGTGCCTGAAATAATTGTGCCACTAAATTAGAATAAGGTAATAAGCCACTTATATTCAGAGTTAAGTGCAAGGTAATGAAGTAACAAACTGCAATTTGCAGTAAATACATAAGAAAATCTACAGAAGCAGCAATGCCAGCTTCTTTTTTCTTTTTTCTTCTCATTTTGCAGTGGGAAGACTTTAAAATTGCATGATTTCATCAAAGAATTTAAAAAGAGGTTAGGTCGAAATGTATTGCACAATAGATATGGATTGGACTTACTCTATATTCCCTCTACTTGGAGAAATGCATCTCGCAAACTGACGGCATGGGGTCAACTCCCAATCCGAAGAGAAACCTTCGCAAGGTATCAATCTGCGCATTAACCCATTGCTAAAATCTCAATCGTTCATAATTTTAACGATTTCAATCATTTTCTTAAGGTCGTTATTTATATATTGTATGGTTGCACAATCTATCCATGATTATTTGTGCCGATTAATCGACACCGGTTTATAAGTATAACCAATATCTCAAATTATTATTACATATATATCTGAATGGCATATGTACTTTCTTTGATAAAGTGAAAAGGGTGCAGTTTCATCAACCTCATAATCAAAATATTTGATAGAAGTGAACAGGATACAGTTTCATCAACGTCAACATCTTTAATATTGGTTATGAACTTAAACAACGGTTGTGGAATGCAGTACACTAAAGATCCAGACTAACTTTAACTTTTACTACAACCATCAATCTTACATCATATAAGATAGTTCTGGAAACATAATTGCCGAAAAGATTGCAGACAAAACCTTTACCTTATGGTAGTTCAGCAACTGGTTTCCAGTCAATGTTCCTGCAAAACGAATCCAACTTTATACACGAAATTGCATAATGAGAATCAGTATAATGAATAATTGATAGATAAGACCATCACCTCAACTACGGATGATCATGAGACCGGAAGATGAGTGGACATGTGCAGCAGAATGCACTGCTCTAACAAAAGTTAGCCAAAGACTACTTAAATGGCTCTAAATGACGTAAAAAAAGCTGGAGACACTATGGAACTATGCATTGTACATTGGAGGTGTTCTTTAGTACTTACTCTTAGATGGGATGTTGCACATGTATATTTCACATAAATTTACAAATTTACAGATTAAACTTGAATTGTGGAACTTACTTTGCATTCAATACACTACTTCGAATGTATATGCTTACTTAGTGGAATATCAAACTTTAACTGCATTGCAAAAGTGAAAACCAAACCTCTAGTCCTTTATATACACTTCTTGTCCGTACAGAAAACGGTCCTTACCAGTTTAGAGATTGCTGACATAATTGGGTGAAGAACATCAACAGTAATCAGGAGAATGGATGTTGAATCGAACAATGAATCATGAAAAGATAGATGTGAGATCAGAGTAGGTGTATGTCCAGTACAGAAAATGAAAACATGATGTAAAGCATACAATAACAGAGTTGCAGAATTCTATTAGAAAACTGGGAATATAAATCAAATTCGATAAGGAATCCATTTTCATGTAATCCATTTATCCCACAATAGAAAGCAACACTAACCTATATTCATGTATTCTATTCGTATCCCACAATAGAAATCAATCAACACTAACCTCGATGAATGGTTTTGCTAGATGAGCAGTTTTATGGAAGTGTATCTATCATTTTGGTTTATAGTCTGGCAAGGTGAAACCGTGAAACTGTCATTTTTGCATTCGAACGTGGTTGTAGACGTGGGAAATAACGTACTATCTGACTTTTCTTAAAAATCATTTCTTCCAAAAATTGAACGGAAACTCTACCCGTAAAATTACTTAGCGGCATTTAGTAAACACCTGATAGGCAGAAGATACATAATCATAATAAAACACTGAGAATCATAATAAAACACTATAATCATGGATAGAAACAAATGCATCAAATGCAATTTGAAATGGACGAACTGAATCCAAATTTTGTACCTGTTATTGCCGACGTTGAAGGTGATATAAAACCCAATCCAATTGCAGAAGGCGTAGGAACTCAAATGTTTGGGCAAGACAGATTTGAATGAAAGGGATGATGGATTAGACAGAGTTAGGGATGGCGAACGGAGGCATAATCGGAATGGAGCAGGAATATAGGAATGCGATAGAGCGATATAACCGCTGATGTCTCTCCCGTTTATTTTCCTTCGGTCCCCTTTTTGGCTTTTTCTTACTTCTCAAAAATGGTAGCCTCTTGTAAAGTTAAAAACGAATGAGAAATTGCCAAATCAGATGTGGGAAAAAATGGAGAATTGTGATTGGTTAGAATTGACTGAGTCAGCAAAACCAGAACTGAGATTGTATATATTGTATGATATACCAGAATGTGATAATAGCCCTGAAGGACAACAATACAACATATAACCAACTACAATTCCATAAAAAATTATTCTTTAACCAACAGTGAATGAAATCCTGGGAACATGCCTTGAGAACAAACCACGCGAAACCGACACAACCGGCGATCGATCTCTTCACTGGACACAATCTGCTGCCTTCACTAGAAATATAAATGGTTACTTGGAGAAGAATGCATTCTGGGCTGGAATAAACAATCAAACTTGAAAAATAAGTGGACTCAAATTACAAATTTTCGGGTAGTTACAAATTCCCTTAACAAACACAAACCAAATTTAAGGTTTTACAAAAATTCGGCTTAACATACAAAATAACATCAGTTCTGTCATTTAAAAAATAACCTCAAAAAACAAATTGTCTAGAGTGCATTAAGCAATCCGGTGAATGTGCAGAATCTCTATCACTAACATATATGATGATCCCAATAAAACTTAGTAGATGTGCAGAATCTCTAACACTAACACATATGATGATCCCAAATAAATTAGTTGCAGACTTGCACAAAGGTGAAAATATTCTACTACTGATTATTCAATGCGATTTAAGAAATCTATCAAGCAATCTTGCACTAGGCCACTCAGCGATTTATTTGAAAGTAATTTATTAGCAAACTTAATTGAAAGATGAAGTTACTTACAGATTGATGACGGTTGAATCTTATTCACTCAGGAGATGATTGATCATATTCCAGTTGTGAAGGGTAGATATGGACGTTTAGTGAGGAGTTCCCGGCATTTATTTGTTCTTTTTCAATCTCCTTTGCTGATTTTGCTGCAGAGTGGCTGCACCAGATTACATCTATCTTATCTAAACTGCAAATGCCTCCCAGACTGGAAGGGATCTCCTCAAGCTGCTCGCACTTCTCCAAAAGCAATTTCTCAAGGCACGGAAAATTGTCTTCCGAAGTTTCCCATGTCTTTATATTCAGTTTCTCTAACTTCAAAACTTTGAGCTCGGGGAACACGTCATCTCCCATGTCCCAAAATTCATCCTCAACAGCAGCCGAGCGTAGTTTGAGAACTT
>JAYMSL010001871.1:0-15712 GCA_036897195.1 Plantago coronopus
AGTGTTCTATCACAAAACCTTACCCACCAGAACATAAAACCTTATCCCACAAAACACAAAACCTTAGGTAACAAAATACAAAATTTTAGTCCATAAATAACCATAAAAACATAATTTTCTTAAATTGCGTAAAACAAGCAACATGTGCTCCATCAACAAAACCTTAACCACCAGAAGACAAAACCTTACCCCATAAAACACAAAACCTTAGGGTATACTGAATAAAACCTTAGGACAATTATTCTAAAACCTAAGGGGATATGGTGAACCCTACTAAAAACAAATCGTCAATCAAATAAAAACCACTCGGTTCGACGGACTTAATTAGGGTTTAGGGTTAAGCATGGGGCCAAGGGCTACCGCCCTTGACCCCATGATTACCCCTAAGCCCTAATTAAACTGTTATCATCCGCAAGACCGATACAAAACCTTTACCTTAATACATGAAAACCTTAGCCCACAATACACAAAACCTTAATATATTTGAAACAGAAAAGTTAACCAACATATGAACAAAGCATACTAAGTGTTCTATCACAAAACCTTATACCACCATAACATAAAACCTTATCCCACAAAACACAAAACCTAAGGTAACAAAATACCCATAAAAACATAATTTTATTAACTTGCCTAAAAAAATCAACATGTGCTCCATCAACAAAACCTTAACCACCAGAACGCAAAACCTTACCCACCAGAACATAAAACCCCACAAAACACAAAACCTTAAGTAAGAAAATATAAAATTTTAGTACATAAATACACCATAAAAACATAATTTTCTTAACTTGCGTAAAAGAAGCAACATGTGCTCCATTAACAAAACCTTAACCACCAGAACACAAAACCTTACACCTATAAAACACAAAACCTTAGGTTACAAAACACAAAACCTTAGGTAACAAAATACAAATCATTAGCTCATAATTTATTAACTTAAAATAAGAAACATGTGCTCCATTAATAAAACCTTAACCACCAGAACACAAAACATTACACATATAAAACATAAAACCTTAGGTTACAAAAGATAACAAAATACAAAACCTTAGCCCATAATTTTATTAACTAGCGAATAAACTAAGCAAATTGTGCTTCATCACAAAACCTTAACCACTAGAAAATAAAACCTTATGCCAAAAAACACAAAACCTTAGCAACACCAGCGAACTAAAATATTAACAAAAACAAAGTACCAAAACAGAACCTAAATCAATCAAAACAAAAACATGTTCAATAACATCAACTATGCCAAACACAAAACCTTACCCACAGAAACAGGAAACCTTAAGTAACAAAATCTTAAGCAACACATTATACAATCACATCAACTATGCTAAACATAAAACCTTAAACCTTCTCCAAATGAACCTTACCAATCATTTGAACAAAACAAACAATCATTTGAACAAAACAAAGCACTAACCTCAGTAGCTCGGGTGGTGATGAGGTCGAGGAGGAAGGTGCGGGTGGAGATGAGGTCGATCTACACCGTGAAGATCGAGGTCGTGGTGGTGCCGATCTCGTGGTGGTGGTGCCGATCTCGTGGTGGTACGCCAGATCGATGCAGATCGGTGCCGGATCGAGGTTGGTATGCCAGATCGATGCAGATCGGAGGACGAGATGAGCTTGGAAGACGGTTCCAGTGAGCGCAGAAGAAGGAAGACAGTGATGAGCGCGGAAGACAGAAGACGAGATGAGCACGGAAGACGGAAGACAGTGATCGGTGGACGGAAGACAGTGATAGGTGGCGACTTTGATCGGGAGGCGCAGTGATGGAGGAGGATAGGTGGAGATGGAGGAGGATAGGTGGAGATGGAAGAAGGTAGGTGGAGATGGAGGTGGAAGAGGGTAGGTGGAGATGGAGGAGGGAGATGGAGGAGGGTAGGTGGAGATGAAGGAGAGAGATGGGGAAATGAGAAATTTTAGGAAAGTAGATGTTAAATGATATATAACCCGGATCCGATTTGACCCGACCCGGATCCGCGAAAATTTCAATTAAATTAAAATGTGGTCTTTTAGGTGGTCTTTTTATTAGGTGGTCTAAACCAAGAAAGTGTCAAAAGACTTTTAAATGTCCAACATGACAGAACTGAAGAAAATTGTTGTGAAAAATCTTGATGGTAGACAATCTCCTCCCAGAGAGTCATTCCAGTAGTTATTTCTAACATGGTCGGTCTGCAAAATATTGCTCAGGAAATGCTTGACGGTAGAATAACAGTAGGGTGGAAAATGAGAGAGCAGATATTTCAAGGCCTGGGGAAAATCAACTACCTTTGCAGTACCACCATGCCTCTACTGTAGTTGAAAAAGTTGTTATTGATGTGAGTGGTGTAGTTGAGAAGGTTGTTGTTGATGTGAGTAACGTAGATGAGAATGTTGTTGATGATGTGAGTGATGAAGTTGAGAAGGTTGGTGATGATGTTGAATTCCTATTATAGGATCAAGATGAGAATGAGTTGGTCTATGATGAGCCTTTGGTTTTGCATGATCGCTCTAGTTCTATAGAGGTTGTTGTGTGCCCTCTCATTCCTGTTTCTCAGTTTGAGTCAGTTGTAACTATTCCTGATCTCAGTCCTAGTTCTCTCTTGGACAATTATGTTCATGTAGAACCCCTTGTCAACTTGTCCTCCTTGAATACTCGAGAACATCGTGCCTTTCTGCAGTCTCTCTTTAGTAGGAAGACCATCTCACTCGCCAGATCCCCTTCACCTCCTCCGCAGTCTCCAACTTACAACGAGTTGCTTGAAGTAGAGTCCCTACAAAGACGAAGCCTCCGGATCAAATGTCAAAAGGACAAGAAGTTGCGCTGAGAGAGCTTGGTCTTGTTGTTAACTTTGTTTAATGATTATTGTTTTAATGAAATTTATGTTGATAAGGTTGGTAAGTTCTGGGTTTGTGACTTATATGACTTCGTGGGTTAGATTTTGCCTAAAGTTGTCATGAAAACTATCAAGGGGATGTTTGTAATCCTCAAGTGTAGGTTGCTAAAAGTCCTTATACTTGTGGGTTCCTATAAATTCCTGTAATTCTATTTTGATTAAATAAATTTGCCTAGTACTTTTGTACAAGGCTTACAAAAAAAGGACATAAGCGTTGTTCAGTTCACCTTAATTTTAGTGGTGTTCAATTCAATTTACTTCAAGTTCACTCAGTTTATTCAAATATGCGTAATACAAATTTATATTTGAATTCAGTTTTGTCCAGATTCATTCAATTTAAATTAAAAAATTTGTGCCGAGTTGAACGTAGCCTTACTCCCATAATCCCATTGCGAAAAACTGAAGGGCCCATCCTCAAACGAAAAGCAGCAATGTGGTAAAAAATTCAACAACTTTTGACTCCAGTTTGACATAGCCTGGTCCGAATATCGTAGACTGTGAAATCAATCACCGGTTTATTAGAAATCGAACACAGTGATTAAACAAAATTGTCAAGTAGATGACAAGTGCTTTTTGAAGGCAATGTTTTGGATTAAAGAATCCTATGGTGCGGTGCGGCGGTGGACCCTGGTAATGAACACGAAATGTAGGCCAAAAGTTTGTCACTCCCAAAACACGAAAATTGCATACTCCAGTCCAGTCCACATTGATTCCATAAAAGAATGACTTGTGTTTAGTGTCCTGTACAAGAGTGTGTCCTGACTCCTGAAGCATGTACTAAGTCACTTAAATAATACTAGTATGTTTGCTAATGACTTTCCAAACCGCGTGCACATTGCATGAACCTCTCATTTCAGATATTAGCCTGTCAATTACAACAAATCAAGCTCAAAATGTTCACACTTGATTTACTGTTTCACATGAAATTAAATTAATTCAGGTTATATGATTGATTGTATAACTCATGAGTGGTAATCGGACTTTAGTTAAATTAGAATTTTGAGTATTGATGAAAATCATAAGAATGTATATACAGTATGTATGGTGGAAAAGAAAGACTCACTGAATGGTTTAGTTTTAAGTTTATTTGATTGGTTGCTGTTAACTTTAGTGTATAAGTGGAGTTGGGATAATGTATAGAAGGTGTAGAAAGGGTGGATAGAACAATATATATATAATAATAATTGAACTATCCCTCCTTAATATGATATCGCTTCCTTACGGTGTTTTACGGTCTTTGCGAGAGCTCGTATTTCAAGATAAATCAATCGTTAAAATACTGAATATGTCGGATTACTTCGGAATGAGGATTAAGTGCTCAAGAGGAGCAAATTAGAGTGGGAGACTGCTTCTGTTTGGAATGAAAACTCATGTGATATGGTGTGTTTAATGAGTGTTAATCCCTTCAAAAGAGTGGTAGAAATGTTTGCAAAGTGCAAACACATTGCAAACTCATTGGAACACCTTATAATAGCCACACAACATTTAAAAACGGGAGGTGAATGAACAAGTTCGTAACTGTTCATTTATGAGAGTCGGGCGACCCGCTTGGTCCCAATCCCCTGACTCCCAGTCTAGGTAGGGAATCGCTTACCCTAGCCAGGCGATCGCCTAGGTGCCCAATTTTACTATTTTAATTTTTTCGAATTCTAGATCCCGATTTCGACCTCGTTTTATCTTGTTTCCAACTTTTAATATGTATAAATGATAACCGTTTATTACATTGATCTTTTATACTATACTAATTATTTAAGAACTGGAGTGAACGAATCTAAAGTGAAGTATATATTTGAATTAATTAAATATAAATTGAATCGAGTCGAACTATATTGATTTGAACTTAAGTTAAAAATAACACTGTCTAACTTTTTGAACTCACTGACATTAACTAATACATTTATATTTTTCACACTCACCACAAATATTTTAATTAATATATATTTTTTATTTGTGGGCTTAAAAATCAAATTCCAAGTTTGGTATACTTGGTAGCAGGAGTATCAAAGGTATGTATCAATTTTAGAATAATTTGACCGAAAGAAATAGAGCAGCAGTAGGAATTAATTACTGAAAATTTACCATTAGCATCTAGCGGTGTGGAAGTACTCGAGCATAAGAACAAACAGTAGCTGGAAAACTCAGCCATAAAAAAGGACACTTGCCCTGTCCTTTCTTTTCCCCCCTCAGGCCCTCTTACATCCCCCCTTTCCCCTTATTTCTCTCCTTCACACACACACACATTTTCTTGATCCCATTCAAGTACCTGAGTCTCATACTCTCACTTCAGTTGAAGACTGAAAAGAGGGAAGATTTGGCAGCAAACAAACATGGGTTGGAGCTCAACTAAATGCAAGTTTGTCTCAGCAGTTTTCTTGCTTCTCTTGGCTTCTTCAGCTGCTGCTGCTGTTGTTGAAGACGGTACGTTTTCTCATCACTCTCTCTCTCCCAGTATTTTCATGTATTTTTTTGAGCTTGCTTAATAATTTATTGTTTACTACAGACAGCATTTGATTCTTGTTCTGCGATCTGGTGTAGCTGAATTTACTGCTCTAGATTTTATTCTTTTGCCCAATTAGATCAATCCATAGTGTAGTAGACTAGTAGTAGTACATTATGAATGAATATAGTAGGCCAATGGCGGTCAATGTGAATGTGATGTTCGATTTTGTGTCCGTTAAGATGGAATTAGGGTGGTAAATTAAACTAATTACAATCCAAAATCTTGCACGTACTTCTAAATCTGTAATGCTAAATTCAACTGAAAATATTTTAAATGACTTCAATATGACTTATTTCAATTATAAATTTCAACATCGAACAGTTCCTAAAATAGATATTTCAAGGAGTTATACCGGTGCTTGATTGGTAAGGGTGTTTTAGTTGTATAGTATAGGTGGGTTCGAACATTGGTCTACTAATAAGGTGGTTTAGTCATTTAGTCATAAGGTTCGGTATAGTCGTAGGTGGATTTATAAGTTGGTACATGAATTTGATTAGTTTTTAACATTTGCATATTTCAAGAAGATAAATAAAAGAATTTTTTTTACTTTTGTCTGGGCCGTTGAATTGGTTTTACCTGGGTCAACATTGTCCTGGAAAGGCTACTAGGCATTGCATTGTCCCAGTCCCAGCATATGCATTGAAATAGTAAGAGGAGGAAATGAATATGCAAGTCTTCTTATTTATTGTGTTGTACTCCCTCCGTCCAGTCAAATGTTTCTCGTAGTTTTGTTGACTTTTTTTGGGTCGTAAATTACTCTTAAATTATGTTGGTTAAAAAATGTAGAAAAATTATATTAAAAATGTATAGTTATGGTAATATTTTAATATAATTTTTTAAAAAAATTTGTTCGACCGAAAAGCGGGTATCAAAACAAAATAGGAAGCTTATTCGTGGACGGAGTGAGTACTAATTACACTGTAACGCATTGTTTATGGGTGTCCTGTGGAGTACATAATGTGAGTGTACCAGATGTCTTGTGCATTGTATGTTGTATCTTGTATTGCACAAGTCACAACACATTCGAGATTTCGAGCACTGTTTTGCTGGAATATGGATATTGGTGCATTTATATATCATGCGCAAAAGCTGACCTTTTAGGCTTTTACTCTAACTCTGTAAATGTTTCTGTAAGAATGAGGATTTACTATTCAATTCGAATGCGATAAATTTATGGTAATGGAATTTAAGCATTATGTGATTTCATCTAGACGTCCGCGTCAACACTAAAAGACCCTCTCAGATAACATTTTATGGCAGTAGTTGAACAAATTTGAAACTGTGCGTAATGGGAATTCGGGATGTAAGATGTTAGAGTTCTTAGTAATTGTATTTCCCTAATTTGCTTGCACACCTAAAGACAATAGGAAGAAAGAACCAGATCATTGTCCACCTAGGTATTAGCCGCATTCCCCCAAATTTGCATTATTGCATACAAATGTGACACGTCCATTAAACCGTCTAACACAAATTATTTGTTACTCACGTGAGTCATCTTTGTGCTTGCAGGTTCACTTGCCAATGGGGATTTTGAGACTCCACCACCAGGCGGCTTCCCCAGAGACACCGAGACACCAGATGGACCAGCCTCAGTCCCAAGCTGGAAATCCAGCGGCATGGTGGAGCTGGTTGAAGCAGGTGAAAAACAAGGTGGAATGATCCTCATCGTACCACAAGGTGATCACGGTGTGAGGCTTGGCAACGATGCTGAAATCAGCCAGGAAGTGAAGGTGGAGAAAGGTGCATTGTACTCCGTCACGTTTAGTGCGGCCCGCACGTGCGCACAACTAGAGTCACTCAACGTGTCTGTTCCACCGGCTTCACAGACAATTGATCTACAGACGCTGTATAGTGTTCAGGGCTGGGATTCTTACGCATGGGCCTTTCAGGCGGAGCAAGAGGACGTACGGGTGATGTTTAGGAATCCCGGTATGGAGGATGATCCTACTTGTGGGCCTATCATTGATGATATTGCGATCAAGAAGCTGTTTGTTCCGAATAAGCCCAAAGGTTAGTGCTGTGGCTGCTGCGATTTCATTTCTTTCATTTCTGTGTTCCAAATACGATAATATTGATGTCTATGCACCTGCTGGTTCTCATCTGTTTACTTCTTCCATACGAAAGTCTCCCGACTCTTAACCATCAAACTGTCGGTAATGTTGGCATTTACTGCAAGTGTCAGCCTGCTGCTAGTAATGGTGGTTGTGGCCCTTATCTTGATTGACATTTTACAATAATTATGGTCTCTGACTCTCAGTCTCTACACTGATTACTGGCCCATTTTAACTCATCTACCTGTGTCAGAAATCAGTATTATGTATTCATTGCATCAAAATTTAGTTTATCAAGCTGGATAATGCAGATTCAGCAAGAGGGGAAGAACCTTGGAAAAGAATTTAGAGATGTTGAGAATCTGGATTTGTGTTTTCTATACTGATCATAGAGTGAACACCGTTGTTTTTACTTATAGCAGTTCAAATTATATCTTCAATCAGCCTAACACATGTACTTTACACCAATTAATCCATTTAATAGACCTCAGAATATTAACTGAACTGGAATATTCATTCTTTAAATCTGTCCTTTTTTGAGAATAATAGTTGCAGTTTCATGCATCAAATTCGGAGTGTTAAATTTTCTTATAATATGATGCTGCTACTTCTATACTCAGTCCTTGTGTGGATATTATGTATCAGGTAATGCAGTAGTCAATGGTGATTTTGAAGAAGGTCCATACATGTTCAGGAACGAGTCACTTGGAGTACTACTCCCAACAAACCTAGACGAAGACATATCCGCACTCCCCGGTTGGATCGTGGAATCAAACCGAGCAGTCCGCTACATTGACTCATACCATTACACCGTCCCAGGAGGCAAGCGAGCTGTTGAGTTACTCTCCGGTAAAGAAGGTATTATCTCACAAATGGTCGAAACCAAGCCCAATAAGCCATACCGCTTAAGGTTCTCATTAGGACATGCAGCAGATGCTTGCAAGCAGCCATTGGCCGTCATGGCCTTTGCTGGTGATCAGGCTAGAAACATACACTACACTCCTGATTCGAACTCCACATTTCAGATATCAGATGTGAATTTCACAGCCAAAGCGGACAGGACACGTATTGCATTCTATAGTATCTATTATAATACAAGGACTGATGACATGAGCTCATTGTGTGGTCCGGTGGTGGATGATGTGCAGGTGGAGCAGTCTGGTTCGGGTAGGGTTAGAATTGGAGGTTTAGTAGTGGTTTTTGGATACCTGTTACTGGTGGGTTTTCTTTAGATTAGGATGGAATGTAAGGTGTGGCTAAGTTGCACTGTAATTGAATGCTCTTTTGTAGTGATGTATGGGAGTGAAGGTAAAGTAAAGCTTCCATCATGATGTTGTAAGGTGAAGGTCTGGTTTTGTTATAATAGTAATGAAGTCAGTGAAGTCAGTGTTAGTACTAAAATCCTTAGTCCACACATTAAGATTGATGTGAGTGATTATGGGAGGAGGCAGTAGTACCAGTGCCACAATATCCGGGAGAAAAAACATATAACAAGCCTAAAGAACTTGCCTAATTATGCTATATCAATTATTCACAATTGTCACTAAATCCCTGTTAATTCACTTGCTAACTCAACTGAGTACAACTAAAAAATTATGTAAACCGTCATGAATTTTGTCATGATTTTTTTTTAAATTTTTTTAAAGATAAATGTACATTCATAAAATGATAATTCAAAAAAAGAAAGACCCATTTTGCCAATATATTAACCAGAATAAATATTAAAAGGTAGAGAGTGTTTTAAGTTTATTACGAAAGAAATAAGAGTGGGAGATGGGGTAATCGAAATATAGTCAATATTTGGTAAATATAACTATTACGATTTATTTCTGATAGGTACGTAAGAAGGACTTCTTCGTATTGTCTCATCTCCCTCGACGAATGAACTAAGACAACAGTATAATCGAAGGACAGACACAATGAGAAGCTACTTACTACGACTCCTCGGAGTCTCATGGGTTTACTACCCTTCGAACGAAGAGATCTTGCGCAAGACCCTATAGAGGCTCCCTTCGGTAGGTGCCACGTGGACTCAGACATTTATTGCGGTTACGTGTCATCCAACTATTTGAACTGCATATACATACATATATTCTTCCGAAGGGCCACTTCGGAATAGGTTAATTCAATCTCCGGTGTGACAAAGTGCAGACCGGGCAAAAAGGGTCTAACTCCTGTTGAGTGTTTCAGGTTTTTAGGTGCAAGGAAGACTGAAGATTAACATAGTGAAGACCATTGTTGTATAGGTGGTTGTAATTATTCCACTTGTATTTTAGACATTGTATTTATATATTCCTGATAGTAGTATCTTATACTCTATCAATTTCATAATTTTTTTTAACCAGAAAATTAGAAAAACTAAAAAACAAATAATGTGGTGGGCCGGCAGGCCCACCAAAAATTTGCAGCACGCCAGCTCGGCGTCTCACGACGAGCTGGGCCTGTCGTGAATCATGACACGCTTGCCGCCAGCCCCCATTGGGAGCAGTCTTATAAACAACATGAAGGAAGTTGTACAGGCTTATTGGTCCTCTCTACTAAGCTCCTTAGGCTATCTCCAACAAAGCCTCACATGGATAGTTAATGCGTCTAGATTTGCTCCAGCAGCACATCAAGCACCGTATGTTTTTTTTTCTTTTATTCTCTTTTTGCTTTATTTTCCGGCTACTACTTGTATTTTGTATGAATTGTTTAGTAAACAAGCGCCGGCGTAAATGAACTGACTAACAAGTCTTCTTCAATGCAGATCTAACTCCACTATCAAAGTAAACAATTAAACAATGAACATTGAGTTATAGTACAAGATAAACTTATTGAACGTAATTGACTTTGAGCTTTAACAAGTTGATCAAAATCGATTACTTTTAAGAATCAACTTGCATATCACATAGTCACATACTATGAGGCCTTGTGTGAAACTTATCACTCTACTATTACTTTATTAGTAGTGTAATACCCAATCTCGGTTCGTTACCAAAAAACGAGTAAAAAGACCAAGCTTGGATCAAGATCAAGAAAATTGAGTTTTAACGAATCTTTCTTATTTAAACTAAGGACATAAAAATATGAATGATATAATGTAAAAAGCCTTGCTGAGTTTTTTTTTGTCGAGCCGGCCTCGTCTCATTGGCATTATATAGTGAGCCTCAACAAGCGGACTGTCGAGACCTCGTTAAGGTTCGGCATGTGAAACATCACTATCTATTAGGGACTACATTGTAAAAGCCCATCTAGTAGGGAGTGTGACTGTAATTTTCCAACACAAACCTTGTACAACTTCAAGGGTGTTTTCGGGATTTAGTACTAAAAAGCCAAACCCTAGAACCCGTCCGTTTATATATCCCTCTGCTATATCAAAGTTGAGTTTCTTCTCTCCATAGCCGCACGCCGAAGCCGGACTAGATTTCTGATTAGCGTCTTCTTCTATCCTCTGCAAAACCAGTCATGGTAAGTCTCCGTTATACTCTATCTCATATACATTCTGTTGGTGTATATCGCATTGATTTGCCAGTTGCCCCGATTCGCCTCTCTACTTATGCTCTTTTTGTCAGTGAATAATTTGTTATCGAAATTGCCCGTGTTAGCTTTCGCGAAATTAGTTGTTGTGGAATCGAATGATGAGTTCTCGTCTATTGATCTGTAATGGAATCGAATGATTAGGTGGAGTTTATTGAGCTCAATTTATGTTCGATTGTAGTGGATTAGTACATCTGTAGACACAGTGATGAAACTGTTTATGCAATCTTGGAGCTCAACATTTGTTGAAATCTGTGTAATATAAAAAGTTCATGAGTTTCTTTACATTTTTAAGGTCTTAGGAATTTATTCTAATGTTATCGCTGTGTTTGATGATTTTGGAATATAAGTCTATATGGACAGTCTTAGATTTTGAGTATTGGGTTACATGCTTTGTGTATATATTTACATTGATGACTTGTGGTTCAGTCGAAGAGGAGGACCAGGGAGCCCAAGGAAGACAATGTTACACTAGGACCCTCTGTGAGGGATGGAGAGCTTGTTTTCGGTGTTGCTCACATCTTTGCATCATTTAATGATACCTTCATTGTAAGTTGTAGAAGTGTTATCTACATTTTGCAGCTGAGTTGTTTTAATGTGGAGTAGATGGCTTACTGTTATTTATTTGTGCAGCATGTCACTGATTTGTCTGGAAGGGAAACAATGGTCAGGATCACAGGTACTGACTTTATATTAAGGTTTTGTTTTGTCATTCTAATCTCTATCTTACTGAGTTAAATAATTTTTTCATCTTAGTGCATCTGGCTGATGAATAATTCAACCAGCAGCTAATTTGAACTCAACATTTACATGCACTTGAATGCAGTTTTAACATGATTTTGCTTCTATAATAGTTACGGGCTGTTCTTCATACTGGAATCATTTTTCTAAGTTCTAATTATACCAAAAGCTAAAGAGTTCACATTAAAATGGTTTTCCAAAAGCTAATGAGTTCTAAAGTGAGGTATTTCTCCCCAATATAATGTAGTTTTATTGCATTTCTCTTCCGCTTCTCACTGCTTCTCTCAAAACTTTAAATTGTTTGAAAATTCCTAGAATTTATTATTCCGTCTTTCAAATTTCACATGTTTGAACGATTGAGGATGATCATATTCCAACATTTTACTATTGTAGGTGGGATGAAGGTTAAGGCTGACCGTGATGAGTCTTCACCTTATGCTGCTATGCTTGCAGCCCAGGATGTTTCCACAAGATGCAAGGTAACACTGCATTCTCCTTTTCTGTTAAAGCCATATTAGCTTCTATGTGTCTTTTGTTTGCTACTTGTTGTGGTTTCTTATCTACCTTCTTCTAATCGTAGGAGCTTGGTATCAATGCTCTGCACATTAAGCTCCGTGCCACTGGTGGCAACAAAACCAAGACCCCTGGACCTGGTGCACAGTCTGCACTCCGTGCTTTGGCTCGTTCTGGAATGAAAATTGGCCGCATTGGTACAGTCCTTTTCTTATTCTTACCCTATGTGAAGTAGTTAAAGTATTACCTACCTCAAACAATTATGCAACCCTGTAATGGATCACATTCGTATAGTCCTTTACTAATTCTAAGATTGTGTGAAGTAGTTAGTATTACCCACCTCATGCAATTATGCATCCCTGTATCAGGAATATGTCATCGGAGCTCATTTCTGAGAGATACTCGTCTCATTTTGCATGTCTAGTTGATCTATGATTTCTGAAATGTCCAAGCAGATTAGTTTTTTAAAGCTTTGATATATATTACATACCATACACAACTGTAACTCTTAAGCAATCCCATATTTTTATAAAAATTGCCCGAGAAATTTTTACTGTGATTTTACATGTCTAGTTTCTAATCTTCATCAATGCCCCATTACCTTTATGTGATTTCTAAATTTTCCAAAGAAGATTTGTAGTCTTGTGCAGCTTTGAACTATTTTACACTTACAGCATTGCAAATCTTAGGCTATGCAGTATGTATACGAATTGCTTGAAATCTAGACATTCCCTTCTGACCGTGTATATTTCTCTTGAATACTCTATTATAATATCACATAATGATCATGGGTTTTTCATTTTTTCTCAGAGGATGTGACTCCCATTCCAACTGATAGTACCCGCAGAAAGGGTGGACGCAGGGGAAGAAGGCTATAAACTCTCTCTTCTTATTTTCAAGACCTTCCAGCATGGGCAGGAGGTTGTCAATTTCTTTTGTTTACTATCATACTGAATTAGTATTGTCATGTTGGGGATAATTTTTTGCAGAAGTTCTATCTAGTGATATTTTAAGTTGACATGTTTGGTTATTTGTTGCTGTTTGAACCTGCTGAAGTATCAAAAACTTACCTCTCCGTATTTGTTTTAACTTCTGACCTCTAACTCAGTTAATGACTTTAATTCTCTTGGTGTCTTACTTGACAAGAACTTCTAGAATTGTTATCGTTTGTCTATCCACAAATTTTGATAAGATTGTATACATGCAAATTCCCATGTGTTACTATGTGAGGAACTTGTGTACTCCCTCCGTCCCACAAAACTTTACCCGTTAGGGTTAGCGCGTAGTTTAAGAAAATGAGTTAAATTAATGGAGTAAAAATGGAAAATTAAGTGGGGTATGTTACTTTTTGAGAATGTGTGGTGATAAAGAAGTGTTGATGTTAAAATAATGTTTTTGTGTGTGGGGTACCTTCCTTATTTAGTAATGGGTTAAGTTTTGTGGGACGTTCAAAAATGGAAAGTGGGTAAAGTTTTGTGGGACGGAGGGAGTAGTTTATTTCAATGGGAACCATGAAGTCAATAACTTTGAGTAAGCGATGATGTGAATTATGACCCACCTCCTACGTATGCTGCAATTTTCAATTTAAATTTTAAGTTGTTATTGATGAATTTCATAGACAAAGTAAGCTATACTCACAAGTTAATGTGTAATCTCATAAACTATTTAAACTGAATCTTTATCTTGTTGACTTGGATTCTTATAGTATAACTCTACTTGCTGAGTATTCATTGCAACTTGATGAGCTGAGTGTGACTTCAAAGCAATCCCAGTTTAGCATACCTTAATGATTGATGATTACTGAAATCACTCTTAACATTTTGTTAATCTTAGTCAATCTTTTGCTTCTTGAGGCTTTTCCCCTATACTGCAAGTAGTTTCTGTCGTCGATCTGAGTGGGTCTTTCAATTGTTGAGGCTTTTTGCATATTCCCGCATGTAGTTTATGTCATGTTTTATCCTTTACATTGTCCAAAATCACAGCCGAACAGTCCGACAGTCTGACTAATCCGTGTTTTGTCATGGCGAGTCCTTATTCTACTTTAAGGCTGGATGGGTTATCAGGTTGAAAACGTTGTCATTTCAGTCGAACTTGTAAGATAATAGTAGTACTAGTATACCATGGATGTCTAGCGGTACGTCATTAGTACGATTAGGACTGCATAATTAAAGCCCACCTGTAATAGTCAATGCCTCAATGGGATTAATCTGTATCAATCATAATTATTGCCAACAAATCATAAGTTAGATTGTATTCTTAAAAGCAATCAAATAGTCAATTGCTAATTGTCAAGATTACAATAGCAAAGGAAGGAAAGGAGATATCAGAGCCATACACAAAGTGGTCAGTCTACGAGAGAAGGACGTTCAGGCTATGAAAGCAGAAGACACTCAGGCTATGAAAGCAAAGAACACTCAGGCTATGAAAGAAAATAACGCTCAGGCTATGATCGTGGATTATCTAGATGAGTTAGGAATGTACTACGGGTTTCTGTAATGTTCTAGTAGATTTAAATCAGCAGCTTAACTGCTCGCTCTAGTTGTATAAATAGGAGTAGATAGTTAACATTAATTGTACTGTACATTTTCATATTTCTCATTCAATACAAGTGCAATGCACATAATTCAGCAGTTTCCGCGTTTCTCACAGTTGTTTAACATGGTATCAAGAGCTCAGGTCGAGTCTGAGGAAGCTTGATCGTGTTCTCTTCATTCATTTTCTGTTCACCGATTCATTGTTCGATCGGAAGTTTCGATTGATTATATCGATCGGAAGATTCATAGTTAATCGTGTTGATATTTTTCGGTTTATCGGAGTAATTCCGGTGAGATTGTTGATCGAAGCAGTTATTCTTCATCAAGTTTTTACTAGCATTCAGAGATATTGCAGTTGTTGCTATACTTAGCACTTGCTGTGTTTCCTTTGTGACGGTTATTGTTTGAGATTGTTTGATTTTTCTGAATTGATTAAGGCAAATTGTGTGATTTGTCTCTGAGATCATGGTGACGGTTAATGAAGATCGAATTGAGGATGATGATGATGTTAGGGTTGAAACTGAAGAAGATGAGATGGAGATGACGGATAAACGTCAAAGTAGATCTAGGTCTAACAGCAAATCTAGAGAGAATACAGGAAAGTCGGTTGTTGATGACGAAGATCCGTATAAGTCGAGTAGTGCTTATTTTTTGTCCAATTCTGAGACAATCACTTCTGGAGCTGTTAAGAGTATCTTAACAGGAGCAAATTATCTTCAATGGAAGAAGGATATGAAACTGTCTCTGTCCTTTAAGAATAAATTTGGTTTTGTGGATGGATCGATTAAGACACCACCATTAGACTCGAAATTATACCTTCCTTGGTACAGATGCAATAGTTTGGTGTTGTCCTGGTTGTTGAGTTCATTGTCACCTGAGATTAAGGCATCTGTGATGTTTCATGAGCTGGCATGGGAAGTTTGGGAGAAATTAGGCACTAGGTATTCTCAGCCTGATAGTGTGAGAATCTAT
>JAYMSL010001872.1:0-15711 GCA_036897195.1 Plantago coronopus
AAGGGTCCTCTCACATAGAATGTGAGGACCAGACAAGTATGAACTCACACATTGTATTAGAGGGTGTCGTAGTGGTTACACTATAATAGTATTTAAATTTCGACCACTTTGACACTTGAAAAGTCAAAGTATAAATAAAAGAAGGGAATTCAATTCCCAATAGACATCACCTCTTATCTACTTCTCTTCTTGTGTACACTTGGCTGCATTCAAAGTAACTTGGTCGCATTTTAAAATTGGAGTGTTCTTTCATTGTTTAGAGAATTAACATAAAAACGTGAACGTATATAATTGTATACAATTAGTCTGGACGGAGAATGAACTGATCCGTGTGGTTAACATGTATACGAATGGGATGTAGAGAGGGAAGTGGTGGGAGGAATAAATAGATTCTTGAAAGCAATGGAATGGGATTGGAGTGTTATGTTGAGTATTCAAAGATGGAGATGATGAAAGGAAGGAGACTGTGAAAGTGGTGGCTGCATATTTGAGGGAGATCTGATCTGATCTGATCTGCTGTCTGTACTCTGCCTGCCTATCTTCTGTCATCTCTGCATGTTCAGGTCAGGAATCAAGGTATTCATTACACAGCCCGATCACTGCTATAGCCATTATTATTCTCTGTTCTGTTACGTCCTCGCTTCAACTTACCCATCTTTATTCTTCCCTTCCTGCTTTTTCTACTGTATGTATGCACCTACTACTATATCTGTTCTACATCATTAATTCAGAGAACTAATTCCCTTTCCCTCTCAAATTTATTTCACCTTTTTACCCTATATCTAGGATTCGGCGGCCGAAATCATCTACATCCTGCAAATAACTACTAGCGCAGGAAGAAGAGGAAGTCGAACCTCTAAATTTTCAGATTCATATGTTGTAGAATTTGTAAAGGAAGAACGGGGACTTAACACTGGGTAACTTCAGTAACTTTTAACGAGCTCGAGCTCGGCTTAAGTTCAAAAATTAATGAACATTAACGAGTTTTATCGAACCTTAATGAACTTTTTTCAATATAACAAGACTTACCGCGCTTTAACGAGTCGAGCAACTAACGAGCACAAAACGAGGTTTAAGCTCAGCTCGTTTACCTCATCATGCGAGCCGAGCTCGAACCTTAACGAGCCGAGACGAACCCTCGATAGGACTCGACTCACATAACAGTCTTAATACTGGACAACCACTAGCACCTTTTGTGTTGACTCCTTAGTGTTGGCGAAGAATCTATACACCAAAACAAAATACACCCTCCGTCCACCGAAAAATGCCCTATCTTTCCATATCGTCCGCAGGAAAATGTCCTATCTTTCCATTTTGGACGGTACCCAAAAATGCACCATGCCCAAAAAAAGAAACCTTTTATTAATTTTAAATCACACACTCATACCTCACTTGTACTATATATATATATATATATATATATATATATATATATATGTAGTACCACAATTCAACCTCACGTGTACTACTTTATTTTTCATTTACTACTCCAATAGTTCAATATACTCACTTGTACTATATATCAATATATTAAACACCTCCTTAAATACTGTGCCAAAATAAAGATGGGACATTTTTCGGAGGACGGAGGAAATAGTAAATAACGGAATATTGAACACAACTTTTCTAAAATATTATCACTCTATAATTCACGCGTATATATATTAGTGTAAATATACCATGTCTATTATCACTCGACTCAGGTTTGACGATCCTCCGTTGCAATTTGATATTGCAAAGGCAGATTGGCTGTACATTTAATTTTCCGGAGATAAATCGGAGAAGAACCACATCTGTTTCAACTTTCACCATGCTTAGATCGATTAATACTAGAAAAACAAGCAGATTGGAAGAGGGGAGAAGTTTGAGAAAACAGGATGTTACCATAGATTGGACATTGGACCAATTTTATGTGATGCTAACTAAAAAGTCCAAACTAATATGCCAAGTTTCATTATGCATTTCCCCTGGTAATATCCCATATTTCCCCTAGACCAACAAACAGAACACTTCCAAGTTCCAACCACGGCGGTTTAAACCGTTGATTATCTTCGATACTCTTATAAATAACTTCCTTCAGATTACTTCTGCAGATACTATGTTCAACAACATCCAGTACCAGTTAAATGAATGAATGTTTTCTATGATACCAAAATACTCTTCCCAGTTTCCACCATGCTAAATAGCACAAGTACTAAATACCAAAACTCTGAAGGTGTAATACCATTTCATTTTATCAGACCCGGTACAAAATCACAACGTGAAATATTAACAACACCGATGAACATAAAACAATAGCTGATCTGGTAGTATCAGGCCTCAGCCCGTCTCTCATAAACTCGCATAATAATAATATCTTTGGCATTACCATACCAACACCTACTGTGGATGACAAATGTAAGGATTCGACCACCGTAGCTCCAATTTCACATTTTAAATTCACCAAGCTGCCTAACAAACCAAGATTTAGCCAACTTCCCTTGGGGGTGTAAAATCACAGGAAAGCCTTATCAGGTCGCCAGACAAGAATTGAACAAGTGATGATGTTACCATGTACAGGAAGAGCAGCCAGACGAGACATCCCTGGGCACACTCATACATCTAAACCTGGCATTGCAAACTGAGATGCAAAACATTCTACTCTTGCTCTCAGCTCAACTACTTCTTTATTACTCTCAAGCCCCATAACGAATGATTTTGGTGATTTCCCATAGTCTCTCTGTATCATACTTGTAATTTGTGCAGCTTTAAACAGAAAGTCAGCCATTGTCTCAAAATCAGGCTCAAGACAACCCCTTGAGGTCATTGCAGGTGTACCTACAGAAATAGAGCCAGCAAGTTATCGTCAGTGAGAATTCAAATCTATTGATATCCATTTACTAATTAAATTTGAAGACCTATTAAGAGAAGGACAGCAATGTACACATACCAATCCTTACGCCGCTTGGGGTAATATTAGCATTATCATCGAAGATTGTACACTTGTTGACAGTGATGTGGCAAACCTCACACACCTTCTCGAAATTTTTACCTACATGTCAAAAGAACAAGGAGAAGATCAGCAAATGCTCTCCTGGCCAAGTATAGGTAGAGATCAAAAAAAATAAGTTGTGCATACACCAGAGCAGAACAACCAATGTAGCAACTTGATCAGCATACAATTGTAGTACAAGGTAAGGACAAATTCAGCCACAAATCTGGACAAAATCAGTACTCAGACTAAGAAGGATTGACAAATTGATGTACAATGGAAACAGATCAAGTAAGTCAAATCAATGGCAGCCAAACTGAATGATGTCTAATATATCTACAGCCATACACAACCCAGTGAGAGGGAGGTAATACTTACCAATTGCCTAACACTACCACTGAATATAAAATTCTACTCAAGTAAAGTCTTATTGTTACTACTGACAATTCATTTTCTCCACAGTATCACTCCAAGTATCTCACATTCATGTGACAATTTACGCTACACTTAAATCAACATAATTAGTAATTACGCTCATTAGTAGATATAAAAAGATAATGAGAGACCAGTCGAAACAGCAGGGGACATGGACAAAGTTGTGTCTATACCTGTCAGCCCAAAATTTCTTAGATCCCAGAGCAACATATGATTATCAGTGCCCCCAGTGACCAGTCTACAATTTCTTCTCAACAAAGCTGATGCCAAGGCTTGAGCATTTTTCTTCACCTGTTGCATGTACGTCTTGTACTCAATACTAGCCACTTGTTTCAAAGCAATTGCAAGGGCCGCAATGTGATTATTGTGTGGCCCACCTTGCAGGGCCGGGAAAACAGCAAAGTTTATCTTCTCCTCAAAATCATACTTATCACTGCCATCACCTTGATTCAAAAGCATGGCTCTTCTCTTTGGCTTTGGCCCCTTCCTATAGAAAATAATTCCTCCCCTGGGACCACGAAGACTTTTATGGGTTGTTGAGGTAACAATGTCACAATATTCAAAAGGACTTTCGCATTCCTGTAACACATAAAAAGTCCAACTGTTAAGATAGAGTTAAGTATGATAATTAAAACAAGCAAGAAACAATCGGAGAGCACAACAATGGTATAATTACATAATTAACGGAAAAACTGCAGGAGCATCCCTAAAATCATGAAACTCCAGCAGAGTTAAAAAGCACAGGACATTCTTGGCAAAGGTCCACGACATCATATTAAGATACAGAGGTTTCATACAGATAAAACAACATCGTATCATTCGCAACCACAAAATTTGACAAAGTTCAAGGGAGCCTTTAGGTTCATTTTCTCTATATACGTAACCATCTCCAATACCAAATGCAGATGAGACCCAGACTAACTATGACAAAGCAACTATACAGTACAAAATATAATTTCTGTTGTATTCTCCTTAAATCTGACCAACTAAATGGCCTATCCTGATGGCATTTGATACTGTATCTCAATGTCAGTGAAGCACACAAACTATTGTCTAAAAGGGATGCACAACACACCCTGATCAATGTGGCAATACTCTCACAGACAGTTAACATACTGCAGGGGAGGGCCAAAAGAAGTAGAATCAGAAAGCACCAAGATCAATAGTCAACACTAAATTCTGGGTTCGAAAAATTCTGAGTAATATCAAAAGTTCAAATTCAAACACAGATGGAGATTCTCTATTAGGAAGACAAAATCATCAAGACAAATGCATACATTGTTTCCCAGCATGCCAAGTACATTCACAAGTATCACTCTATATTGAAAAAACAGAAAATGGACAAGATACACACAGACCAATACATAAAACAAAAACAATTGTCACTTACACAATTTGCTTTTCACAAAACTCCTTTTTAAAAGACGCCAATCATGTCATTACAAGTACAATCCTAGATATAGGCAAGGAATAATGACTAATTCTGGTCTAAACCTTAGAGCTAAAAAGACGTTAAACTATGGAAGATGGAAGCGTGATTAAAACTAATGTTTAAGTATAAGTCAGTACTAGAACAAATCATAAATATCCTAATACGAGTATATGTACAAGTCATAACATCGATTTTAGTTCTTTTTTTAGGGTAAGATAAATATCATAAGAAGCACAGATTATCACCTTTGCAGCAATAAGACCGCTAGTCTGAGCCATGTCACACATCAAAACTGCACCACATTTATCAGCTGTCTGCCTAAACTTCGCATAATCCCATTCTCTGGGATATGCACTACCACCACAAATTAATATTTTGGGGCGAAAGTCAAGGACCTTCTCCTCAAGTTTATCATAGTCTATATACCCCGTCTGTGGATTAACCTTATACGGCAATGTCTCAAAGAATATGGATGCACCCGAGACCTTCCTCCCATTCGGCAAATAACACCCATGACTTGTGTTCCCTCCAGAAGGCGTGTCCAACCCCATTATCCTATCACCAGGCAATAATAGTCCAGTATAAACAGCAAAATTAGCAGAAGTACAAGAGTAAGGCTGCACGTTTACACCCCAACACTCAGGATCAAGCCCAAATGCAGCCAATGCACGACTGCAGCACAAGGTCTCAATCTCATCAATGTGCTCATTCCCACCGTAATACCTAGCACCCGGCATCCCCTCTGAATACTTATTAGTCAAATGACTCCCCAACGCCTCCAGAACCGCTCTACACACAAAATTCTCCGACGCAATCAGCTCAATCCCCTTATACTGTCTATCCTTCTCCTTCTCCATTATACCATAAACATCCGGATCCGCATTCTGCAAGCTCTGATTCCCCCACGACCTAACCGCCCTCCTCCTTGCATCCAACTCACTCGACGAACCCCTACACGCCCTCGAAACAGAAGTAGACGACGACGAAACCGACTCACAAACCCGCTTCCTCTTCAAAGTCATCGGATGCCCTAAAAGCTGAAACTGCACATCCTTCTCCTCCCCATCATCCTCCACTTCCCTATTCTCATTCGAACTCTCATTATCCGCCGCCCGTTGACAATTCCCATCCTCCGTCTGCTGATCCATCAACTGCAACGGAATCGACGGCAAAGGATTCACCGGCTCACCCGCTCTGGACTCGATCTGGAACGAAATCGAATCGTCAACGATTCTCGAACTCCGATTACCACTCGGCTGCACAGGAGCAGACACATGAGACAGAAACCCAAGCGACAATCCACTATTCGCCGGCGTATGCGTCAAATCCATCAATTCCCAATCGAAAACCCTAATCTGAACACGAAATGAGCTTAAAACGTAAAAACAGTTAACAGCAACAGCAGAAACAACAACAAGAGGTTTGAGGTGAAGCGAAGCAGGAAACAACGGTGATAGCAGTGTTGGGAGAAGGAATCGAAACTTCCATGAACAACAAAATGACAGTAGAGATTAGAATTGGGAACCAATTACCGAGAAACAGTTGAAAAAATGGGTTGTGGGAATTAAGAAAGGGGAGAGGTGAAGAAGATGGAGATTTTATATATATGGGTTGACGGAGGAAGAAGAAGGGAAAGGGGGATGAATCTGGACGGGTTCCGGTTAGGCTTTGCTTGCCTGGCTGTGAAGAATGAAGAAGATTAAGAATTGTGAGAGTGAAATGTATTGTTGATAATAACTTGGCAAAGGGGTGGTGGGATTCGCTGTGCTTCTCGTCCTGTGTTCCTCTGCGCCTTATTGTATATCTGGAAAATGGAAATGGAATATAATAGTCGCGTTATTCTTTTCTTTTCTTTTTTGGCTTTGTTTCTAAAAACAGGAAAATATCATGTCCATATTCTTTTGGATATTTTGTATACAGCCACTAATTTTTCCAAAAAAAAAAAAGTATGTTTTAAAAATAAATTAACCATTAAATTAAACATCATCAAAACACCAAAATGCAACATACTGCACTAACATTTTTATTTACTTTATTACTTTCATTTCTTTTATTAAATTGTTCGTTAGCCACAATATAAAGTTTTGTGATACTGCGGGTCGCAACCCCCAATATATTATTATTATAAAACTGTACTTTTTTTTCAATAAAAAACAAAACTTTACATGAAAATGTGAAAATAAATAAATCATATTATGAAAAAGTTATACTTATATAAATGTTGGGGATAATCATGACAGTTTTTTAATTAAAAAAATGTAATTAAACAAACTACACTTAAACCTTTGCAATAACTGACAATTTACACTTTAACGGAGTTGACTAACGGATTGACTAACATCCATCCCACCTTTGTATAACTTGTAAGTTTTCAAAAAGTTTAAATGTTATTTACAAATAATAAAAGATTTTGGTGCAAAGTGCAAGTTGTCCGAAAGTTTCAAGTGTAAAATAAAATTTTCTCTTAAATTTTTAAAATTACAAATATCATGAACCAGTCTCATGTATGGGGCATCATCTAACTTGATCTAATGCGGCATTTCACTTGCCTTTGTAGCGATTATACTTGCAACTTGCAAGATCCCGAATGCGTACTTCACATACTCACACATTGAAGAAAACAGAACATACTCGCACATTGAAGAAAACAGAACGAATCAAAGTGGTTTTGGAGGTTTTGAGTTTCCAGTTCATGAACTGGGGCACCCCAGGCACACTGTCTCAAGCAGAGAGCACTAGATGTGGAAAAGTTCAAGTTTCAGGTGTAACATATCGCGACAATACTGAATTTGGACGAATGGTTCATGGTTTCGTTTTGAGGGAGGCTACAAAGAACACTGTTTCAGGAAAAATGCAACCAAGTGAAGCAAATTGTCATAAAATGAATAGAAGTAAAGCTAACACACTTGTAAATGAAAGTTTACTCCTGGGTACGGAACTTCAGTTCAAACAAACAGAGAAAGAAGGGAAAGAAAAGAAAAAAATAAATTACTAACACACAATACAACCCCCTACTCTAATAGTCAAGTTTCGAAAGAAGGTAAAGTAAAACCTGCCCAAAATTTTGATATTTCAAGTGTACCATCTTGACAGTGTCTAATCATATTATCAATACTCAGAATCGTGATAGCCACTTCGATAGCCAAACTATAAAGGTTATAAATAGCATTACACAACATTTAATCCTCTTGGCCTTCCTCTTTCACGAGCTTGATCATATCATCAATACGCAGAATTGTGATTGCCGCTTCAGTAGCAAACTGTATAAACCAGAATATATAATTTAAAAAATAAAAAAACAGAACAAAATTGAATTAGCACAGGTTAAGTGCTGAAAGGACGGATGAACATCAAGTTTCAGAGTCTAACCTGAATTATCTTTACTTTACTCATTGCCGGTTCGATGACACCAGCTTCTAAGTTGTTGCGTACTTCACCTTTCACCAGGTCAAGACCATCACTGCAACCATTACGAAAATCGCAATTAGACAGAATTTTGCAGTCATAAAACAAGTTGCATGTCAAAAGGCCAAGAAAAAAACTATAGATTTTTATAGCAGCTAAAAAGAAGTGTGTTAGCTAGAGATACGAAGGATAACTTGAGAAATGGAAAGATGCTTTAGATAAAGTGCCATGCGCCATATATGAAACTATATGTGCATATATAATCATTTTCTCTGCCAACGACATCATAGAAAATTGTCTCAGCCGTGCTGATTAAATTAGCTATGACGGATTAGGAAATAGGAACCCACCTTGACAAATGTTTCTTATCTGCCTTAGTTTGAGATTTATGGTGGTTGGATCGCAGTTTAGCAACCAAATCAGTTGCATCTTTAGCCGCATTGACAGCAAGCACCTGAATAAAGACGTTGAAATGAACAGTTAAGAAAACAAAAGAAACTCTAACGGAGTATGTTTGAGGTTCGATAAGTACCTTCGGAATAACTAATAATGATTCAGCAAACTCGGCAATAGCCAGCTGTTCTCTTGATCCTAAGGTGGTAGCCAAATTTTCTAGGTACACAGACAATGCAGCTTCAACTGCACCACCACCAGCAACAACCTATAAATTCCAAATAGAAAAGATAATCAGGCCAAGAGTTGGCTTAGTGGATGCTATATTCACAGGAGCATAATTTGTGGAATATTAATACCATGATAATGTACGTAAACGTAAGACATGACCCATGACTATTTCAAATACACCCAATATATCGTATACCGTTACTGCAGTGTACATGTGTGTGGGTGTTGGTGTACGTATAAATTTGGATTGTAAACTCATATATTAAAAATATTAAACAGTTACCGGTTAACAATTTCATAAATTTCTAGCAAAACCAATGACTGTAAGTGTGTTAGTTTGTCCTACATGGTGGGCTTGCGAGTTGTTATGAGATGTGCATTGGAAAAAAAGGAGGCAATAATGTAAAACAAGGATGAGATCGTCTAACGTAAGATACTTACAGTTTTAGATTCCAGAGTTCTTTTGACAATGCATAGGGCATCATGCAGAGCCCTGTCCATCTCATCAAGCATGAAGTCATTGGCACCCCTTAGTACTATAGAAACCTGAAGAAAACGGATGAAAGTCAAACCTCATGAAACAATATCCTCAACTTTAAGCCTCCATTTTTGGGTCAAAGTCAAGCAAACACAACCACAGAAAAATCAACCATAATCACACAAGGATAGCATGTTAGGAGACCAGTAATTCAATCATCCAAAAGGAATACTCGGAACTGCATAAACCTTAACTGAATCAACATACCGCATTTGAAGTCTTTGTCCCTTTTATCATAATCACATCATCATCAGCAATACGTTCCTCCACAACTTCATCAGCTTGTCCAAGTAGTGATGAATCAAATGTTTCATCACCTTCCATATCTGCAAATGTTGATACCTGGATACACCAAATTTAGAATCCAGGATAATCCATTACCCTTCAAAGGCAAGAATAGAATAGTCCGCCAGTCCATGGAATTTTTCGCTCTTTCTTACTATCTAACATAACATATTGTGGTCCTCAACAGCTATACAATCTAGAGTAAAACAAAAACCTCTTGAAGTTGTCTGGTAAAAAGTTGCTCTTTTTCCGGAGATACTTGACAAAATTATATACTAGGCACCGTGATCATTCTTATAAAAGACTCGAGAACAAAAGAAAAGCTCATGACATTCATTGTATCAAGATGAGTGAACTAACCATAGTTGCACCAGTTGCCTTGGCTACGTGTCGAAGATCGTCTTTGCGTACACGCCTTACAGCTATAGCACCAGCTTCCACAAAGTACTGCAGAAGAGGAGGAATTTACAAAATGTTCACCAATATAGTACACATTACAAATAAATCATCCATCATACTAGCATACAAAAAATATGTAAATAAAAAGGCCTCATCAAAAAGATGAAATGAAAACAAAGTTCAGATCAATGTTTGGCGAACACATTTGTGTATATTCACTCCACCGTAGAATTATATATCCGAAAACATCATAAAAGTTAATGCAATGCTTTCCCCGTTTTAAATTTGTTATGCACATAAATTATATTGCATGACTCAATCGCTCTGCGAAGTGAGATACAAAGATGACTCACGACTTTAATGTACAAAAGGTATTCAAACTAGATAATCATTAGCGACATAAGCAAAAACAGCAGCAACTTGTGTACAGTGTTAAGAACCAACTAGCACATAATAACAAAAGCTTGCCTTAAGTGCCATGTCATCAATTCCTTTTGTCGTTAAAACAACATTTGCTCCTGCCTTAAGAAGCTTCTCAATACGTTCTTTTGTCATGTCAGCTTCCCTGCAAGATGTAATGAAATTCATCATTACTACATTCCAGAGCACTGGGGAGTGGAAAGTGCTTAATAACGATTATAAAATATACTGATTTCACTGAAGCCATATCTTCGAAAAAATAACCGTGAAGATAAAAAGATTCCATTCCAGATCAGATGTATTTTCTTGTTTACAAGCAGGCATAATTATGTGGGTTTAGTAAGATGCATGACAGAGATGGAGATCAACTCTGATTCAAACTAAGTCTCTTAATCAAATTATCATGAATTTTGTATGCTAAGAGTTTTCTAATACGACACTAATTTTCACAAAAAAAAAATAGTTCAATACAATAAATTACCTTTGACGAATCTTCTCCAGCTCTCGTGGGTCAGTGACTAAAACTTGGACGCCCATCTGCATTTTTGTCTTCTGAAGATTGAAGTCAAGGCAAGCAATCTTCGCAGGGGCAACCCTCAATGGCATCCCCTGGGCAGCACGGCCAGTGTTGAGAGCGTATCCTTTGAGTAAATAGCTATCTCTTGCACTTTTTCCATGAGCCTTAAGAATATTGATTCCCTGAAACCACGAGAATCATCAGAACTTTCCACTTTATAATATTTTAAAAAACCAATTACACTGGAATCATTTGTCTCGATAGATTATGTTATCAAATGTAATTTCACTCAGCACAATCATTTGCTTATGTAGCCATTAGGATGCTTTTGGTAGATAAATTGGAAAAAAAACAACTTTTATTACTGTAAACTATAAAGGTCAATTGAAAACACGTTTTTTGTATGGCCAGTAATAATGCCAATATCCAGCATAAGAACATATGACAAACCTTGATAGGATATCTAACTTCACCTCTGGCATTTGTCATCTTTACTGCCAATACAGCTTCCGCAACCTGCACAAAGGTTACTTCACTTAACAAAAATGTAAAAGCTTGATCCACAAGTGCAGAAAGTGACATTATAAATTATATACTAGCAGAAAGGCCATAATAGCTACCAGATTGGCGAAGAAGTCACTATCACCACCTATCAACTTTGAGGACATGCTTGTCTTGGCACAGTTTACAAAAGTATCCTTCCCGAGCTTCTCAACCTGAATGTGCAATGAAAAAAGGTTTTAAAAAATGTAACTATCAATATATATAAACTTTGAGAAACAATAAAGAAATTCAGTACACAATTTCCTTCCCCGCTATCTATGAACTATCTATCTCTTTCAGCCTTTTTTCCCTAAATTTTCATCTATAGACAAACAATAGACTTGTATTAAATGAAAAATCAAATAGACGGTTTTGTTAAGTTATCACCAGAGATTTAACAGAAAAAGCAGTCTATGAATTTACTTTAAGACAAGTCTACATTGTTTTAAACAAATATAATGCTGGACCCATAGCGAAGAGAACAATTCAGTTTTCTTTTTAAGTGAACTGGCAGTGGTGCTTTACCTTTATGGCAAGTTTTTCATCAACGTACTTGCAAGCTTCCCTCATCGCAAGCTGGCACACATACACAAATGAATTATAAAAATATAAATGAAAGAAATATTTGAAAAAATAAAGATTTTCTTATTACGCACTCTGTATCCGCTGATTATTGATGTTGGATGAATCTTGTTTCTCACTAGATCATTAGCTCTCTGCACGAAAGAGATAACACAAAGCATAAGCATAATAGCAAGCTATCAGAACTATTCAGAATCAAAAGTATAAAAGAGGGCAGAGAATACGCCAACTGCTAGGATACCTTAAGCAATTCTGCAGCAATGATAACGACAGAAGTAGTACCATCTCCAACTTCTCGGTCTTGCAGTTCAGCCAACTCAACAAGAACCTGGTAAAATCAATAATTTTAATGATGATTTTAGGGTCGTATAAACACAAAGTACTCTCAGTCATAAACACAATTTAGGAGTGCAAAAGACTATGAATTCACCTTGGCAGCAGGATGCTTGACTTCAAGCATCTTTAGTATTGTTGCACCATCATTCGTTATTGTCACATCACCAATGTCATCTACAAGCATCTGGAATAGCACAATACACAGTATAGAAAATGAGAAGAGATCCTCATATTAATTCTAGCTATAAACAATTAACTAGTCAGCAACTATTTACAAACTGCTATCAAATGACTACTTGATTCTGCTTACCGAACAAGTGATTTTCAAAAACTACTGTATCATGTTCAAAATGTTCCATCATCTACTGTTATCAACGCACATCACTAGAAGAGAGCTAACTTCTGCCAGCTTGGCATAGAGCTCGCAATAAGTTACTACTCGACTTCTAGGGTTTAGGTCCTATAACAAGACATTTATATACATCTTATATGAGTACAGTTACGAATGTTTGAAATTAACAATAAACAACTATGCCTGAGATTCTGATGCTTATGCATTTCAGATGATCCAAATCATCCATATAGTTTAAGTATTCACTTAAAGTGATTATCTCAGTTCCGAGAGTACACTAACTAGAAACCTACGCCAAATTGCAAAATCGCACTGCATACCAAAACCAAATCCAGCTGAATTTAACTGAAACCTACGCCAACCAACAGAAGCTACTGGAACAATCAGAACACAGTAAACAGGAGTTACCTTGTCAAGGCCTACTGGACCGAGCGAAGACTTGACGATATTAGCAATTGCTTGGCAAGCAACAACTGCACATTTCCAGAATCAAAACCAAAACATCAGTAACTCCACAACACATACTTTGCTGAGCATAGATGAATCAAATTGAAAGGAAACCATACCATTTTGAGTACGAACATCCTGTCCAGATTGTCTTTCGCCGGAAATATCAATCGCCATTGTAATTTACTGGAAATGAAACCACTAAGCGCGAAAGGAAGTATAAAGTATAAACCCTAGATCGGATCTACTCTTGTCGAACTCACGAAGCTGGGTTTTAGTTTGAAGCTGGGTGATTGGAGATGGAGTGACTGTATCTCGGTCGGGGCGGCTCAATGGTTTAAGTGACCTAAGACTGATGTGTCTCGGTCGGGGCTTTACAGTTTGGAGATTTGGCCGATCTAGGGGCTACGAACTGTCAATCAGGCTGAGTGCTTCATTGAGATGGGCCTTGAATGAAGTACCCATCTGGGGTACTTGACAGCCCAAATCCATTACTGTGTACGTCATTAGTAATCGGTTTGGGCTGCACAGTTTTGGGCGGGCCTTGAATTCTGATACGTTTTGATTTTTGAGGTTATAGTTTTGAGTTTTTCACTAGAAATTCGGAATTTTAATAAACTTAAGGAAATTCTGCTATGTGTTTAATAAGTAAACCTCAAACACATAACATAAAATTTTCAGGTAAAAACCAAACATTTAACATAAAAATCCCAGACAGTTAACATAAAATTCCCAGTTAATTACCAAATAAACTCCAGACACGCGGAATTTCCTAATCGCACGGGCACGGAAATTCCGGAATTTCCTGAGAATTTATAAAAGGTTTTTGGTCAAGGTTTAGGCTCTAATTTTTCACCTGAAAATTTCTTACTAGATGAACTGAATCAGTTACTGCTCAAATTTGGTGAATCGATCACATATTAATAGTAGATGGGCTAAATAATAAACGCAGAACTTTTAATAGTCCAGTCCAACCTCAAATTAATATTGAGCTGCCACCAAAGTGTTAGGTTTTAAATTGAAAATTTTTGAACTGAAGTTAAGTATAAATTTGAACTAATAAAAGTTGAACTTAACTAAACTGATCAAAACTAAACTGAATGAAACTTAATTTAAGTTTTAAAAAAATACAATAACAGAGCATTGCTAGTATCAACTTTTTTGGTGAATTACTAAAAAAATGATATTTTGCACAACGAAGGACATAGTATATCCTATATATACATCATAAACATTGTTGTTGTATAAAATTTCAACACACATGTTTAAAATATGAACAAACTAAAAATACTCAATATTAAAAAATTTATTATACTTTATACTTTAGTAAAAAGTTGTATTTTTACACTTTGAATATTCGAACTTCAATTACACCATGTGATTAATTGCTAAAACTCAAAACCAGAAAAAAAATATTATAGCTTCGACTCTGTTTTTCTAACTTCAATTCAGTTTTATTAAGTACAGTTAAGTGTTAGTCAGTTTAAATTTGTACTTCATTTCAGTTCAGTTATGTTGAGAAATTCTCAGCTAAAAAAGAACAGATCCTTCACCTTATTTCTACTACGAAGTACTCCCTCCGTCCAGTCAATAGTTTCCCACTTCACTTTTGGTAGTCCAATACAAAGTTTCTCATTTTCATTTTTGGACATGTGGTCCCAAATCTCCATCCACACATTTAATTACAACACATCAAAAAGTAATTTAACAACCCCCACTTGCAATATAATACTCAAAAAGTATTTAAACTTTATTTTGTTGACCAAAATATGAGTGAGAAGTTTATTAATGTACGGAGAGAGCAGTAAATATTGATTACTCTCTCACTTCTCAATTCTCATAATTAATTATAAATGCTCAATTTTGAGGTATTCCATCTACAATTTTGACTACAAAGTTACATTTAAATATTTAAATTATAATGATAAAAATATACTTTGACAATTATTATATAATAAAGATTTACAGCTAGCGCGAATTCTTGTAATATTATTTTATTTTAATATTTAATGATTATAATTCAAATGGAATTTTATAGTAAAATTCATAAGTTATTGACCCGGAAAGAAAAGTAAAAACTTAACATTTATTACAAAATATAATTAGTACTTTATCAATTAAAGGATGATTTGCCTTTGCCCTATATAAACGTCTCCTTCAATAGAAAATTATAACAAAAAAGAAAATTCAAGAATCAAAGTGTCACTAACCATGAAGTTTCAAGCTACAATGATTCGATCGTTGCTAATTTCAGCCATTATTTTCATGTCCACTTTTGAGAACTGTAAGAATCACATTTTCTATACTTTTCCCATTTTTTTTTTTTTTTTTTGAGATATACTATTACAATTACAATGGTTTTACAAATTTCTAATTAATAATCAACATAATGCTCTCAAAGCCTCAATATAGAGGAAATAATCAC
>JAYMSL010001873.1:0-15706 GCA_036897195.1 Plantago coronopus
AGGAGGAAGAAGAAGATGACCTCCATTAATGGAGGTTAAGTGTTTGGGAAGAGAAAGGTTGAAGAAGATGACTAATTGTGCAAAGTATTTATAAAATTGAATTGTCAGAACTTGGAGGATATAGATATAAAAAAAAATTGTTAAGGCCTGTTTGGTTACTTAGTTAAGAATTTCAGAAAAAAATCGGTCTGGGATTTATATATAATTATTTCATCTAACAGGATCCCGATGTAATTAGGAAATCTAACAGGGGTACTGAATGGAATTCGCCCTTTAATTTTGCCTAGGAGTTTCGGTTAGATGATACAAACCATCTCTGGGTAGGGTTGCCGCAATTGTCGGCACATTTACTACTCGTCTATAGACCGCGATAATCACACGGGTCACCAGAACAACCATTTTCAGCTCTAGCGAGCGTCCAATAGCGACCAAGATGGAAATTGTTCACCCAAATGTCACCTTTACCCATTCCTTGCATGTCCACTACAACAGGATCATTGCCAACTGGAGCATTGAATGTTGTCTTGTACAAGAAAACAGAAAAAATAATTAAATTACACCGTTTGAATGAGTTAGAAGCTTAACCCAACTCTCAAGTGCGAGACAGTTCATATGAAAAAGAAGATTGTTAGCATCGTACCCTGTACCAAGTCATCCTCCTATCAACTGGAATAGGAGCAGGTTTCCACCAGTCGTGATAATCGACAACTCCGAGTCTCATACGCCACCGCATATATGGCATATCGATCATGTAGTAAGCAACTTTGTCATTCCGTCTTTGGATTAGCCGGATTGCTCGTATTCCGATTGCCTTCTGTTCGTAAAACGCACCATAGTTCTATCCAAAATTAAGTCAAATGTCGCATTATCAGTTTTTTATCCCGTCAAGAAGAAGTACATCCTTGCCCGTACTAAACCAGTGATACTTAAATTAGACGATTTAGATATATACCCGACCAATTCGCATAATATATATACAAAGTCGTGTATAACTTTATAGTATAAAATATAATTATAACTTTTATAGTATCAATAAAAACTTTTGCCGTTTCAAAAAAAAAAATAATTAGGGATAACGGATATAATTTGATAGAATTTCATCTCATCTAAAAAGATCAAATTTGTAGATAGTTGTGACACCTAGTCATGAAATTCATGTTAATTGTCCGACATCTATTACTATATCCTAACAAAACACACCCAGGTTGTTGTTACTACCAAAGTAGTGGGTGGTTACCATTTTTTACAAAAAAAAAAAAGAAGAAAGTGATTAAAAATTAAATACCCCTACAATGTAATTCGTCAACTTCTACATGAAAATGTAATCTATAATTATAAATTTCATATAATAAAATTACAATACTAAACAACTACTACGCGGTAATCCGCGTGTCAACGATACTAGTAATTAATCAAAATAAGTTATAGATTATACCTGTAGTCCAACAGTGCTACTCAATATAGTTATTGCATTGGTTTCATATTCAGTTGTGTTAGCGTAATTTGGGACTAGATTGATATCCATCTCAAACACATACTCCCCACCATCAATTGGAGCCGACTTGGAACCTACCAATTTAAAGATTGACAAATTTATACTCGTTTCTAAAAGCATAAATGGATTGTTTCACGCTCGATTAAAATGTTAAGCCCCTAACTGAGTGCAACAATAATTTTTGTATTTAGTATTGGGTTAAAGTTAAAGTTAAAGTTAAGACATTAACTCAATTTTTACATACTCAAAAGTCATCAGTTACTATTCATGAATTAAGAAATCCTGATAACTCTAAAACATATATAACTGAGTGTCCATCAGTGCAAAGGTATTTTCAAAAAAATATAGTATTATGAAGAATAGTTGTACATATATATACATTTAATAGTATAAAACACCTAAGATAGAGCATTCAGAAATTAAATAATGATATCTTTTTCCTAGTGTTATAAGAAAAAAACTAAAAAACTATCCTTCTTTTAATTAAGAGTTTGGATTCTCTTAAACGCGATCTATATTAATTAACCTATACTTTTTTCGCTCCAATAAAAACTTCCAAACTTTCCTAATTTAGAATCCCAATATAAACTTGTACCTGTCTCACTAACTCATTTTTTTTATTATTTCTCTTTCTTACTATATCATTACTTTATTCAATTTCCTTCTTACTTTAACACTAAATTACCTCTGCACTAATATAATATCCCACACATACTAGTATTTTATTTATTTCTCTTAATTCAAGAGAAAGCAACCCTTTAAGAAGTTATAATGGGCCGGGGAGTATATATATACTTAAAGGGGAAGATAAATTCTGACCAATGTACTGTCCGTTGACGAAAGCTTGTATTTGGTGCCCAACGCCAGTAGCAACCACTTGAAGACGAAGTTGGCCCTGAATCATCGGATCACTCGGGTCGACGGTATAATTCCTACAAGAAAATAAAATAAAATAAATTAGGAAAGTATCTTGAAATATGTTCTTTTTAAGGACAAGAAAACATTACAAA
Organism: Plantago coronopus; assembly: GCA_036897195.1. Taxonomy (NCBI): domain Eukaryota; kingdom Viridiplantae; phylum Streptophyta; class Magnoliopsida; order Lamiales; family Plantaginaceae; genus Plantago; species Plantago coronopus. Next base: position 2,506 of record JAYMSL010001873.1, read on the forward strand.
TATAATTAAAATTGCATGATTTGATTCAAAATCTTGGTAATTTAGATATACTTTTTGTATTTTATAAAAGAAAATAGTTAATAACACTACATATAAGTTACAAATATTACTGATTTTCTCAAGTTTGTTTTTAAGTTTAGAAACACCGTTTTTCACACGTCTTTGTAAATAAATTAATAAAAAATTCCTCCATAGGGGTATATACTCCTGAATATTAATAATTACTAAGCCCTTCTTTGTACATATTCATATATAATCAATAAAATTTTGCCGTTTCAAAAAAAAAAAATACTCTTTTGGCATCTAACAAAATTCTACTCCACTATTAGTATATATCATATAAACAAAGATAGAACCGTTTATCTTTAGGAATGGATAAAAGTATATGTTTAAATACAAACATTTGTCGTTTAATTTTAAGCATCGGTGGGGAAGTCTTCTAAAAGACGATCCATTTTTAGGGACAGAGAAACATTACAAATATAATTAAGAACATCGGTATTTTAATTCATATTTTTTTTGTATTTTATAAATGTAAAAATTCATTTGTTGATTAAGATCAACGTTTTATCTAGAACAATTATTGATTTTCTTTACGTCTCTTTGTAAGTTAAAAAGAGAATATGTTTCACAAGTTTTTGTAATAAACAAAACGTACTTTTAGTTAAGAACATTAACGTTTCTACTTGAAAATATCATCACTTAATAACTTAATTTTGTCTCTTTTTAAATTAAAATGAGAACTTCTAATGAGGAATGTGTTGGCATTGGGCCAACTTAGTTATGGTCGAGCCACTTTAGGGGTTTATCGGTTAGGTTAACCCGTTAGAGTTTAGGTATCATTATTTAAGTGGTTATTATGTTAGACTAGGATTTAAGTATCGTGATTTATTATTTAAGTGGTTGTTAGCTTAGACATTCTGTTAGAAATCTGATGATTGAAAACCAGACTTATAAAGCTCTTTTGAATTGTATTCGTTTTTTATTTTTTTTATGAACTTTGTTTGATAGTTTAACAATCCGTTTTTTAATTTCAATATGTTAGATTTCATGTTTATTCTTATATTGTTCCATGCTATCATTTCCTACAAGTTTTTGTGTATAGATAAAGAGACAATGTTTAAAATAAACTTTTTGTTAATGTAAAGAAAAAGACTCCATAAGACGCTCAGACACATATTTAAAACACTTGCTCTCAAAAAGGAAAACACTGCATATTTAATGAGAATTTTGTATAAATAACATTATAAATACAGAAAAAAATACCTTTTAATGTACCACAAATAGTCACTTGAATCATTGTAAATCTTTTGATCCTCAGGAATTCCGAGTCGTATTTCTCCATTGGTGGGTAAACTTTCAGACTTCCATTCCCATTTTAATTTTTCCGGTTGGGTTAGTATTTTCTTCATTACACTAGTCTGAGTATTTACCTGTTTCAGTAGACCAAAGTGTATAAGAAAAAACATACAACTTAAATCAACAATATTTAGAATTAAAACACCAATGCACTTCGTTACATTTGTAATGTTTCCTCTGTTCCTAGAAAAGAAGAAATAGACCATTTAGAATTAAGAATTGTCGGAGTGAATTAAAGAATATCATCTGCAATTTAACAGAGTCGGTAAACAGATTACGAACATTTACTACCTACCTTGGCAGTGTTGTAAACTACAGTTTTGCAATCTGGAAGGATACTGACAGACCATGCAGGCACAATGTAGTGATTTCCATTGTGAGTTACTGTAGCCTCTGAGTTCTCATTTCCATTGCCAAAGAAACAGCTTGAATTACCATCCAGAGTGTAAATAGTCCTCTGTAATTATTTCAATCTGTTAATAAAAGTTACCTTGTACGGTAAAAATAGACGTCTTCTTGTTACATTAATACCTGGACAGAGTTGCCAAGATCATCTGTGGTAACATTACCATATGTTAGTATATTCTCAATTGAATGTAACACATCATGGAGCTCCTTCAAGTGGCCATATTTTGGTTGATTATAACCACCTGCGCGTAATGTGGAGGAGTTTTCAGTACAATCCAGAAATAGAATTCAAACGAACGATCAGGGCCTAGTGAAAGTTACCGTATTCGTTCAATGGGGCATCATAATCATATGATGTGGTGACAAATGGACCTCCAGCAGTCCTGCCGAAATTGGTTCCGCCATGGTACTTCATAAATTATACATATGAAGAAAATAGAAACATTTAGACATTTAGTGGCCTGGAATGTCCAGGTTCGATTGCTCTAGCATTGTCTGCAGCCAAACTAAAACTTATAGTATCTATAAGACCGAGTCACCAACCATGTAATAATTTTGGTAAGTGCCACCAGACTGGAAGAATCGGGCTACAGCGAATGCAAGATCCTCAGCTGGCCTGTGTGGATCTTTACTACCCCAGGTCTTGAACCTAGATAATCAGTTACACATTCAGCATGTAAACTTACGGTGCCTTAAAATAGAGCCGAACCTATTCCAAAAACCTGAGATGTACGAAACTAACCATCCAGTCCAGTTCTCTGTCCACATCTTAGGACTGTTGGGATTATTTGGTGTGAACTGGTCGCAGTAATACCCGTTGCATGTATTTATCTGTAAAATGACTCTCAAGATTAAATGCATGATCTGCTAATGCTTGAAATGTAAACAGACAGCCATAATCTATATAGTACATTGGGCTTACAATTGGTTGTGGAGCATCGCTTTGTTGACTCATATACCACGGTATGCCCACATTAGTAGAAAGAGCCAAATTCGCGACAAATTTTAGGTATTCTTTTCCAGCATCTCCGTACTCCGACATGACATTCCCATATTCATTCTCAATCTGTTAAAAAGTTCTAATCTAGTCAGTGAGTAAAAATGCAGAAATATGGCAATTCATTATGTTTTTTTTTCCAGTACCTGTGCAAGGATAATGGGTCCTCCTTGTGATGCAAATAGGTTCTCTCGACTAAGCCGGTCTACAATCTTATTGACAAAAGTTCCCATCGCTTCCTGCAGAATTATATGTGCCAAATTATGGTTGATTATCTTTTTAACCAGAAAAGTAATTATATATGCCACAACACTTACCATAAATACAGTATTGTTTGTACGGAATTCACATCCAGGCAGATTTTTCAGCCAAACAGGAAGTCCTCTACATGGACAAAGGGAAGAAATGGTGTTATCATTTCGTTGATGTTACTGATGTCATTCGAATAGCATTCAATAAGATAGCAGAAGCATGTAACATGAATATCTTTTATGTGCTATTCATTACAAAATAAGCGACTAATCTGGTCAAGTCCATTCATTTTCATTGTACATGACCGTAAGTTTATAGACAGAGATTTAGAGAGTTGAATGTAGATATATACCCGAAATTCCAGTTAGCACAAATATAAGGTCCAATTCGAAGAACAGCATAAAGTTCTGCGGCCTGGATTGTTTTGAAAAACCTGAACAAATCTAAATTCCCAGTAAAATTTAAGGTGTTCTGAGCTGGTTGGTGGGCGTTCCAAAACACATAGGTGTCAATAGCATCTAGTCCACCTTCCTTGGCTTTCCTTATCAAATTAGGCCACATCTGATTGATGAAACACAAAACAGATAATCAAGAAAAATCACATCTGGGATTTTCTTGTTTGGACCCAAAACATATTATGCACATATATCGAGATCTTCACATTATAATTGGTGATGTGCTATTTACCTCGGGAGTGCTTCGTGTATAATGAATGGATCCTGAAAGGAGGATTTTACGTACTCCGTCAATTTTGATTGCCCTTCCATCATAGGAAACTTGTGATGCAAATGTACAGGTGATATACAGTATCAACAGAAAACAAACTTTTGCTGGAGAGTTTGCCATGGAAACTAGGAGATCATAAAGAAAAGAAAAAAAAAGTTAAGTCAAATGCATGGTATTTATGTTCAAGTATGATTCTATGTGATATTTATAGTAGTCCTATGAACTTGTGATGCAGATGAAATTTCGACTATTTGACTCAACCTCATGGTATATCAGATTATGTTTTTATCTGTAACTATTTGACTAACTTTGAACCTCATGTGCATTCTTTTCCACTATACATTTCAATTATCTACAACTAAAAAAAATATAATATTATTGAACATATATTACATTAGTCTTCAATTTCATCCGGAACTTCTCATTTAGCTTTATTCTTTTCCCGACCAAAATCACTGTGTATTTTACTTTCGTTTATAGCAACCAATATATTCAAGAGTAATCAAATACAATACTTATTTTGTTGATTGAAATGTTATGTGAAGAGGTTTTGACAGAACAGAGCGAGTACTACAATATGACGTTTGACATTTGACACCTTCATTGGTCAACATATGACTTTTGACACCTTCATTGGTCATCTATAACATAAATGCATGTTATGTGAGAGTACATTGTTACAAAAGTTATGCTCTTTTATTTTCAATTTAAAATTCAATTTCATTCAGTTTAATTCAATCAATTCAGCTTTGGTTATTAGTTCAAATCTATACTACACTTCAGTTAACTTCAGTTCAGCTCAAAAATTCTAAGCTGAAAATAACATAACCTTACTCTATTACTCTAAAAAATGTGAGAGAATGTGAAGTGGATTACCCTCACATTGCTCAATTCTCAATTCACACTCTTACTCTTTTCATGAAAAAAACATTCATATTACTTCTAAGTTCTAAATTTGCAAAAATAGATAAGCACCAGTATCGGATGAATAATCACCATTGTATAAATAAATTACTGAGAACTAGTTATACTACAAAAATGCTACATTCAACAGAGTACTGCAGGAGACAATTTCACAAAATCTGTGGGGCAGATGCTCTCCACCTATTCTACAGATATCGTGCTTCTAGTCTTTCAGCCTGTGTTGCATACTGCAAAAGAACTCCAGACTCCACCTAGCTCCTCGACTTAGATGTACATAAAATACCGTATGCCACAGCACATTTATGAGCTTTTTGTCTGTTGCTCAATGAAACCAGCCATACAACCACAGGCCATTCAGTGAGACAGACAGCACTCAACAATTACATTGTAGACCGGAGCTTGTTGTTGTCAAGATTACAGACATTTTTAGCCGGGCTTATGACATCCACGTGCTACCAGTATGGTTTGGTTATGTTACCTTGACATAAAGAGTGTATTCGGTGAACAGTATTAAGAATCAAGATTTAGAAGTGAACCTCTTCTTTGACTTCCCCATCTGTTTATCATCCCTCTTCCTCTTCTTTAGTTGTTTCTGAATTGATTTGTTGACCAAGGATGGTTGTTCTTTTAAAGCAAAACTTTTAGCTACGTGGCCCAAGTGGAGTTTCTTCACTGTAAAAATCTTTTTAAGCTCACCACGATGAGCAGTATATGCACGCACCCAGGAGCAAAATGCATCCTTGGCTAGGTTCTTCATCTTATGCTGTTGATAATCAGGAAGCAAAACACAGTTAATAATGAGAGAATTTCTATAAGATCATCCAAGAAATACAGCATGCGTGCTAATAAAAACAACAAATTACTTCTGCGGTGAAAGTGAAACATAGATTTGTGCCAGGAAAGCCATTGAAATCAATACCGATATGCATGATACAAGCAGGCAGAACAGAACAAGCAACAAAGGCATACCTCCATGGCCACAAAGGACTCTAATGATCTCTGTAAAGTAACCACCCAAGGATGCATTTCAACTGAAACAAACTTCCTGGCTTGGTTGTTCAGACCGAACAAAGGAAATGTACCCAGAAGTTTTAACAAGGGGTACTCTGTTAAGATAACACGATGTTTTTCTAGGTCCTTTAAGTAATCTATTTCAACTGGTTGTAGGAACAGCAGTGACTCGCCTTTCGCACCTAACCTGGCAGTTCTTCCAACCCTACAATAAACATTAATTAGCAAAAGAAAAAATATTCCAGCATATAGAATAGTATTAACCATTTAACTTGCCAGGCAGGAAACACTGAAGAAACATTATATACTATGTGATCCTAACCAAGATGCGACAAGAGTACGAAAAAAATAACAAGCCAGTTGAAACTGGGAGATGAACAAGTTGAAAAATATACATATACAAACAAAAAATCTTATGTAACATAGAGGTTCAGAACCAGGCCCGGCTAAGGCCCTGTGCGGGGAGCCCGACCGCACAGGGCCTCACAAACTTGGGGCCCCAGAAATATTTACTCTTACTGTATATATAACTTCTATGTAAATTTTATTAATATATAGCAGTTTGACGTAATGGCATATTTCAGTGATTTAGAATCTCTCACTACACTAGGTCGCGGGTTCAACACATGCTTGGGCCTTTTTATTTAATTTTTTCTTTTCTTCTTTTAACTGTAGTAGTCGGACATTTTTTACTTCCATACATGATAGTTGATACTAATACTATATCTTTTACTTAATTTACTTTAGCTTTTCAAAATATTGTTTTCTATATCTTTATTTTGAATACACTTTTGGGCACTTTTCTCAACTCTTTTCTTTTCTTATTTTAATTCTTATCTTTTTTACCTTCACATTTGGTATATCCTTTTATTTTAACTTCATAAAATACTGTTGGATGAATTTCAATACTAACATTTTACTTCATCTTATATATTTTATGCCTATATTAATAGTAAGATTTTATTGGTTATACATATATCTATTTTCTTTATTTGCGTGGCTTCTTTACTTTTTTCATTTATTTTATACTTTTATACAATATATTTTATTTTTACTTTAGATATAATAATGGATTTTTTTTAAAATATGATCTATACTCACTATAATTAAATTATTTTCATATTTTTAAATTAACCTTTTTTAATTTTTTAAGAAAAAACCAAAAGTGCAATATTTATTATATTAATATTTCGGGCCTATACTAATGGATCGCACAGGGCCACCAAAATCCCGAGATGGCCCTGTTCAGAACGTGGTAGCACCCACACACCCACATTGCATGTGGATAACATGTCAAAAGCTAAGCAGTCTGTAGAAGTTACATTTGAACCCTACAAGCTGAAGTGCCATGTGAAATCAAGTGAGGGGCTAAACAGGGGATGGCTCTTAAAAAAGTCCACCAGACAAGGATAGTGTATACCTGTGAACATACTCGGTTGCCTCTCCAGGAGAATCATACTGTATGATGCATCTGACTTTTGGAAAGTCGAGGCCTCTGGCAGAAACATCAGTGGATAAGAGAAGTGCTGATTTTTCTGTTTTAAAGGTCTGATATGCTTTTTTCCGCTCCTGGTGATCCATGTTACCGTGTAACTTCAAAGTATTGCATCTTAAAAACAACGGTCTTGCCTCTGTTTTTGCCTCTGTTTCCGATTGAGACTTAGATGACCACTTAAATTCATGTAGCAGAGAGTAGTGGAAATCTACCGCATGACATGTTGAAAAGAACACCACAATCTGTTGGACCAAAGGTATTTGTCAATGGTTGCTATGACTTGCACTTGACAAGCTTTCATATATATGGTGAAAATAATAAAAAGGGAGTATGGATTTTTAACATAAATATTACATTAAACAAGTTAACTTTTTATTACTATGGGAGAATAGCATTTTCATTTCATTCGTGTAGAATTACGTAAGCAGTTAGGACCTCTAACTGAGCACATTTGGTCCTCGACTCCTCGCAGCCAGATTGTGAGTTAATTTTGTTTTTGCAATGGCATACCTGAAAAATGGATTATTTCAGAACAAGGATCCTAGTTCCTAGCTATTTGTTTTGCGTGCTTTATCAAGGACATATAATCAAGTTTATGAAACTAGTAGCTAGAAAAGAACCATGCATAACACCGACATGCTATAAAGAGTGATAAAGTAACAATCACTAGGCAGAGAGAAGATTCTAACCCCATTTGCAGGAAAACGATAAGCTGCCTATGGAATGATTGATGAAAAAGATAGGCATACTCATGATGTAACTTTATAACAATAAAGGACCAACTTTTAGTTACTTGATCCAACAGGTTCAACAATTCTAATAAACAAGAATTATAGATGGAAAAGAATGGAGTGATCATAATATGCATAGATTACCTTTTGGGAAGCTTCACTCTCAAAGAGATGCTTTAAAATTGAAAGGAGCACCACAAGACGAGAACCACATGATACTGTAAGCTTATGATTATCAGAACACAGACAGCACAAAATCAAGTTGTTAACTACAGAGACAGAATTTTTCATTTTATACCTTTAATGTACCTCTGCACTAACTGAGTAGGAAGTTTAAATTCCTCACTCACTGAACTCGACGTTATAAGGGATCCTTCTATTTCGTCATCCACATCGGAATCAAGTGATTTATCTTGACTGTATCGCACGTGTTGTGACACCTTCTTGTCATCAATGCCAATCAACACTGGGTTCTTCAAACTTATTTGAGCAAGGTGATTAACTTTTTCATTTAGTGTGGCTGATAAAAGCAAATTTTGTCTCTGAACTCTTGGAGTGACAGATGAACTGCCCTTGCTGACAGACTCATCTTCCTGTGAACCTAAGAGGTTCAGGATCTCTTCTATTTCTTTCCCGTACCCTAGTTCTAGAATCCTGTCAAATGAAGAACTGTCATATTGAGAACTAAAAGAGCCTTCTCATATTGCAACAAAAAAAAACATAAAAGTCAAATGTCTACCTATCAGCTTCATCAAATATTATCCAGCGAAGGTTGGTGTGTACAAATGACGATGTATTTCTCAGATGGTCCAAAAGCCGTCCAGGGGTTGCAACAAGAATGGATATACCTGGCATAATGGACCAGTGAGCCCATGAGTAACTAAGGCAGTGTACAAGTTCAAATTATGTATATTCAAAACTCAAAAGAGTCCGGGATTTATTTGCTGAAAAGATCATGAAATGCATCCAAATATTTGCTGTGACACATGACTTATTGTAATAAGTAGTAAGCTACATAGATTAACAACACTCTGGTTATTAAGCTATAAAAAGCCTCAAGCTTGAAATGGCATTCACTTATTTCTTTGTTTTTGCAGTTGCCTACTCTTCTTGTAGGTATTTCAAGTAAAGGTGCAACGACGTTCTGGCAACAAGATTGAAACTTGTATTCCATGACATCATAAAAATATTATCAAAAAATGCTACTGAATCTTAAAGAAAACTTTATTGATACTTTGCATGTTGTACTATACTCACCAAAGAGCAACATGCTCACACACACGCATTATTCAGGAAAACTAGGTCATGTCACAATATGCTATTGCAGTTCTTACCTTTCCTTAACCTGGCTTTCTCTTTCGATCTGTTTTCCCCGCCCATCAGATAGCCAGGAACAATCCAATGAAACCGGTGTAATAACTTCTGCAGGATTTCAAACACCTGTGTGCATAACTCGTGTGTTGGAACAAGGACCAACGCTGTCATGAAATCATGTTACTTCAGACTGATTTAAAGTTTAAAGTTCAGAGGACAAACAAGAGAAAGAATGACTTAATAGCCACGATTTAAACCGAAAGACAAACCTTAATGCTATGTAAAGTCTGTCAGGATAACAACAAATTCATATGCTACCAAAGTACATAGATGGGCCAAAATTCAACTCTATATAATGTTCAAGAGATTAACTTAGAGTAATTAATACTCCATAAATTTGCATAACGAAGCCCAATTTCTGTGTGATGCAGGTGAATGACCGTACGACAGAACAACCTTACATAAAAAAAAAACAGATATAGTAGCACATACCGAAAGTACCATCGGCGCGCTGAATTCTCTGATCATAACTCTGCAAGTGATGAATAATGGGAGCCAAATACGCAACCGTTTTCCCAGTGCCAGTGGCAGCATTCACAAGCCTATAATTATTCAAGTTCCAATCACATTCAAGACATACTTCCACACAAAGCAAAACTGACCAAACAAGCAAGAGAATATCAAGAATAGGAAATTACACATGTTCCCCTGATAGCACAACAGGAATTGCCTTGGATTGAACCAGCGTTGGAGTTTCGAAACCAAGCCTCTCTGCAGAAAATGACAAATACAGGCTGAGCAAATTGGCCTCCTAGCTTGAACAGACAAATTTCAGAACAGTAAGGGAGATGGGAAAAACAAAAGGTGTACCTTTGAGCTGGTCGCACAAATTGGGATGAAGACCGAGGCTGGAGAAGGAGCAGGAAGCAAAAACCTCAGAAGGTTCGTCGTTTGCTGGTTTGGATTTTCTGCCATTACCGTTTTTATTCTTGTTCTTCTCCATTATTTGGGAAATATGTTAAAGAACAGAGGATTAATTCCGAGCTGATTTAGGGGAAACTGGAGACTTTGAGGAGTTTTTGGTACCCTGTGGCTGGCTTGCTAGGGTTTAAGCAATTGAGTTGAGAGCAATGAAAGTGGATCGTACTATCGGAGTCCCCTCTGAAACTCAGGCTCGGCCCGTTAATTTTAGTGAAGGCCGTTAATATTACGAGAATTCATAAGGCCCTCTTAAACTACTAGAATTGCGTGACGTCTAGATCACATAATTCGCCAAGAAGGGACTGCGCTTCGCGCTCTAATAAGAATTATGTTTGGCTAGTTCGCGAACTAGATAATGACTACTTCGGTGTGCTGTTTATGGGCAAATATGCTTAATAGAACCTGGGCGCACCCTTCAAAAATATGAGATCCAAACAGAAACCTGAAGAGTGAAGAATGAAGATAGAATAGATCGATGCCATCTGACTGACCTGAAAAGGATTAATTGTTCCAACTTTGGCTTCTTCCTTCATCTATTACAAGATCCCTCTTGCTTAATTCAAGATTGATTTGTGGTTTTGACTACACCAATTTTTCCATCACTCTCTGATTTCGAAGTATAGAGTGATGTATAATAGAAGATGCAAATCGGGAGAAGGATTACCAGAAGAATCGAATCTGAACAGAATAGATGGAGAAATGGATTGGGTTGGGCAGAGAGGAATAAGGGGCTAGGGTTAGACCATGTTTATCAATGCTCATGTTCACCTTGACCCCACAACATTTTAATTAAGAAAAAAAAGCAAAAAAAGAAATAAACCTCAAATGGTGCCCATGCCTGGGCGTGAAATGGGTGAACAATGCCCATGCATGGGCACCAAAGCTCTCCTTTTTTTATTTTATAAGGGGGACACTTGTACCCCTGTTATTGGTGAGTTAATTTTAATTTTTATCCAAAATTTTAAAATCTACTTATCTTCTTATCTACTAATTAAAAAAAAAACAAAAAATACCAAAATTCGTAATTTTTCATCCTCTACAAAACAAGATCACTCTTGAGCTATTTTTATCAGACTTGAAAAACCCCCCTACTCATACACAATTTTTGCGTCTCTTTGTCGATTTTCATATGATGAATCCGAATGATCCATTCCACACTACGACTCGTCATATTATACTCTATTATATGAAATTTGTGTTTTTAAATTTCTTTTTACGAAATTTGATTATTATGTTAGTATTATAAATGTTTTTCCAAAATAATGTAAAATAATAATAAATTAGGGTAAATTATTAAAATATTGACGGTGACCTGGTAATGGATCATCTTCATTTTTGGTGTTGTGGTGGGTGGGTTGGAAGGTTGGGTATATAGATGAGAGAGAAATTAATAGATTATTGGAATAGTAACGGTGACCCGGTCATGAATAATCGTGGTCTAACATACATTGACTCATTCTTTTATATCGAAACAACAACTCCCGATTCCAGAAGAACACATGTTTATTGAGTATAATTGAGTCCCATTGAGTATCCATTGATTGCTCTATTTTAACAACTCAATGTGCATATCATCTTCATGCAAAATCCAGAAAGTTGAAGTTAACACTCAGAAGCTATGCCAGGACATTGGAGTTGAAGCTAGGAAATCAGATTGGTTGGTGAGTCCAAATAATTGCATAAACATGACTTGTTAAAGAAAGTTTGGTAGTGACATTATATTGGAGTGACATGTAAACCAAAGTACTTGAATATCACATTAAATTTTTCAAAGTGATTTTCAAGTAACATAGTTAACCTTAACCAACAAAGTCAACAAACCCATGCCACTCTCATAATAGAAATGACTCAAAAGAGTAACAAATAGGATCGGGTCAGTTTACCTAAATTTTAGTTGTATTCGGTTCAGTTTAAGTTTATTTAGTTTAGTTTAAATTTACGTAGTTCAAATTTATATTTGAATTCAGTTTGGTTCAGTTCATTTCTATTCAGGTCCATTGATCATTTCAGATTTCTTTTAAGTGAATTGAACGGGATTTTAGGCTTTCACAAATTACTCCTTAGTCTTTGTTATATAAAACTGAAAATTTCTGAACTGGATTTAAATATAAACTTTAATTAACCAAATCTGATTTGAAGTGAAATGCACTTATCGGAGTTGAACTGGTTTGAACTAAACGAACCTGAACTTAAAGTGGGCATAGCATAGCGTAGGTCATAGAAAAATCGATTTGTAATCAAGTTTATAAAATTGATTGGGATCGAAAGATTATATATTTAAAAAAAAAAAAGAAAGATTATTTCTTGAAAATCTAGGTGTTAAAGTCAAACATCCATTATAATGCTATGCTAAGTGTATATTTGATAATTCAAATTTATATTATAAATTAGTTTATTAATTCACTTCTGTTTAAGTTTATTTATTTAAGATTAATAAATCAGGTATAATTGAAAGTGTAAATATTTAAACTTAACTAATTTGATCTGAATTAATTTGAACTAATCTGATATGAATTGAAGTAAACTGCACTAATACACAATTTAGGCTCTGCTCTTTTCAACTTAAGTTCATCTCCATTCAGTTCCGTTCAGATTCATTCAGATTTGGTTAGTTCAAATTTGTACTTCACTTCAGATCCATTAACTTCAGTTCAGTTCCGAAATCATTAACTGAAAAGAACATAGCCTTAAACTATTCAAATCCGAACTGAACTGAACTGAACTGAACTGAAATTCCAGTTTAGATACACACTATTTTATTGCATAATCCAAGCTTGGGGAGTTGGAATTACAGATGGCACAGTGAGACCAATAAATCCCTCCTTAAAAACTCAAAACAGAAATTCACAGTAGTAGCATACCAGCTCCAGTACTATTAAACCTCCCAAACTCAACAGCTAACAGCAATTCACGTTTTTCACCATTTCAATGGAGGACCAGATTGCCAGCTGCATAGCCGAGCTCCGGCAGACTTTCCGGAGCCGCAAAACGCGGGACGTGTCT
>JAYMSL010001874.1:0-15705 GCA_036897195.1 Plantago coronopus
CTCCGGCAAATCGAGTTTGAGGGAACGAAAGGGAATGGAGTCGCCTAGAATAACACGGACTTCTTCAAGCTTTTTGGCATTTCCGGTCACGAATGTCACCGGCTGCGATAGCACCGCTCTCGTCGCCATTCTTCTGGAGTACTATTGCACTATCAAAAGGATAATTAGTGTATCAAGTTTAGTGTACATTCTTATGATCTCATTCTTATGAGCGCTATATATAGAATACAATATAGGAGAGTCCTAATCATATACAAACTAGGTTATAATATAAATCATAATCTAAACTATGCTATAATATAAATTCTAATCTAACTAGATCTTTAGTGTACAATCCTAATATAACTAGATCTCTAGTATATATCAATAAAAAACGAACATTCACTAACATAAAATCTACAAATTAACAAATGAACAATTAACATCTGAATTTGCAATATTTTCATTATTCCAGCTCAAGACCACCGGTTCTTTCCCTCCTATTTGAACCTGGAACAGAATCGGATGAAAGTCGTGAAAAAAAGTCAACCGAATAAATTAGTTAAATAATTGAAAAGAAGCATAATCGAAAGAAACTCGGGAAAACTTACTCCAGTTTGGATATACTGCAATTGTCTTGGATCATCTTGATCGTGTTAGGGCGACCACCTCCAGCGAAACCAATAGTTACGTTGAACTCAACCCGAGTTCTAACGAACCGAACCATTTTCATTTCGGGCAAATCTACATCCAGATATCTTTTTGTTATTTTCTGCAAATTCTGTGACAAACTTTCGAGTTTGCTGACGAGTTCATTTTTCCTTGAAAGCCACTGATTCCGTGCGTTTCGCCATCACCATCCATTTTTCTCAGCTCCATGCTACATAGGCCCGGTTCTGTAATTTGGTGTCCCATGTGAAAATTTTAAAATGGCCCATGTTAAAAGTATATTAAAAAAACAATTTCAACTTACGATAATTTATAATAATATACGTACATACAAAACATTAAACAATGTATAATAAAAGGGTTCATAAAATCAGATAAAAAAGAAGAAGAGACATACATAAGAAGAGAACAAAAACAAAAAGAAGATATCTGAGTGAAATAAATCAGAGTAAAAGAGAAAGGACCCAAAAGAAAGAACAGAAACGAGAAGAAGAAACAAGAGAATAAAATGAAGAGGAAAGAGGAGAAAACAAGAGAACAAAAAAGACATAAGAGAGACAAGAAAAAAGAGTTGAGAAAGAAGAAAACGAGAAGAAAGAAGAGACAAAATAGGCAGAAGAGAAATAAGAAAGGGAGGAGGAAAAGACATAAAAGAAGGATAAATGTTTGATATTATTTTTCGAATTTTTTTATTAAAATAAGAATCATTAGAAAATTAGAAAAGTAGTAATCTTTTAAGAATTTTCTAAGAAATTTTTTCAATCAGATATACATAATCATAATTTTAAGAGGAGTGGTCTGAGGCTTAGGCTACATATATAATAGAAATAAGATTGAGATACTCAACGTTTTAAATTATATTAATCAATATAAATATTTTGCCATTTAAAAAAAATCATTATATTAGTTTTTACTCATAATCCATAAGTTGATCTTTTGACATTGTAGAACGCATGTAGGATTTCACTAACTTCAACTTTGAAAAACTTCTTTCAACAAATGCAATAATGATAAGAATTGTTAGCAAAACATATAAGCAATCAATATTTTATGATAACAACCAATATATTTCACATAACTAAAATATGTCAACTGCTCCCATATTTCGATTAGGCATGAATTGCCTAACCCATTTTAACTCCACGTATAAATAGTCTACTTCAACATCATATTGACCATTATGCTTCAGTTTTGAAGATTTTTACGACTAAATTTGAGAGTAGTAAAGAATATACAACTTATCAGAGGTAAAAAGGAACCAAAGATATTTTTATAATCTAGGTATTGTTCAAATCATCGCCTAAGGGAATCAATTTATTAATCAACAATATATAAACTTTGCGGCTGGATTTTTATGGGCCTAGACGTTACACAAAATTCTCCTATGGACCTAGGCCTAGAAGTAAAATAGATAATTTTGATATTGTTTTTATGAACATATTCATATAGCCTACCGGTGCTGGACGGGAGTCCCAAAATTTGGGGCCCTGTGATTTGTTACGATCGATCCTATCACGAGGATGATCGAATCAGGATACAATGACCGAATCACTATCACGAGTGAAACGAACGGTTAATACGAGAGGGAAACAAGAACGATAACTGCTTTGATATGAATTCTGAATTATGCCCAAACGCATGGGTCCAGGACTGGCCTTGATGATACAGCCTACCGTGATAATAGCTTTCAATCATGGTCATTATCGACGACTTCTGGGATTTCCCCTCCCCTTCCCCTTGGAATCCTTGGATTTTCCTGCCATAGTTGTTTGTGTTAATTTGGGGAATTGGGTGAGTTCTTCGCGAACTGAATCTGAGACGATTGAAATTCGAAGGAAAGAGATATAAACAGGCGAATGCCCAAATCAATGCCCGCTCACTTTAATTTTAATTTAAGTTCATCAGCCCCGTTTTCGCTTGATGATTCTTTCGAGTCTGGTCTAGTAGGTGAGTTCAACTAAAATCTAAAATTTATATTTGAAATAAATCCAGTTCATGTGAATTCAGTTTATGTTATGTAAGTTCAGTTTAGTGTAATTCATGTCAGTTCAGTTTATGTCATGTAAGTTCAGTTCAGTTTATCGAAACTACATAAGTGATACATTGATAGACGTCCGGTAGAATACATGACAAATAACAATTTTTTTTTACTTACAAATAACAATTCATTACATCAAAGATCAAAATTTTGTATTTTCTTAAAAATAAAATTTTTAGAAAAAAGTATGAAAATGTGACTGCTACCAAAAATTGCTCCGGGAGACTTTAGTTTTTTGCCATGTTTTAGTGGATGATTTGGGAGTTTATTATCAAATAAGGAGTTTTTATAGACTGATTGTGACTCGGTTAAGGTTTAGAGTTATCGAGATATTTATTATTCCAGGAATAGTAACCGGAGTTCTGAAGAGATAAAAAGGAGGGTTAACTCAATGCCAAAGTTGTTGGGGTTAACTCAATGCCAAAGTTGTTTATTACTGTAGAATTGAGTCAGAGAATTAACCCAGATTCCTAACCGAGTGTCAAACACTCCGTGTCTCCGTTAGTGTTTTGAAACTTTATGTTTGGTGTTTTAGGAGAAAATTTCAATTGTGGTCTACTAAAATAAGATTGTTCAAAATTTACATGAACATCTCTAAAAATTTCAAAACTGAACTGGACCGAATTGATCTGAACTGAATTCAAGTATAATTTGATAACCAAAGCTGCCTGCCAAAATTGTGATGTTTTAGGGGTTGTATATGTTACTGTTATATAGTACTGCAATTGTACATGATTTCTCTAGAGTACCAAAATCGGAAATCTAGCTTTGTGGAGTACCAAAAATGAATTTTTCCCTAAGTTATTGTGTTGCACCCAAATACTTTATTATATTATAACTTACATTAGCAATTAACCAAAAGAAAATGAGAAATAGAATGGAAAACAATCGTAAATATTTATAAATTACAAATTATAATGAAACTATATTAGGAGCATGAACTTATTAAGACTTTATGCATTGCTTTTGCCGTTTCAAAAAAAAAAAAAAACTTTATTCATTCGATCTAGTTCAGATATTAGCGAATTGAAAATTCAGAATTAGTACTCCTAACGTTAACGAATCAAAGTATTGGGCCATAAAAACACAATGCAAGTCTAACAATCGAGAGTCCAAGCCCATACTTAACCCAGCCCAACGGGACTGAGACTCAGAGAGTGTGTACTGTAGTGTATCCACAAATGCCGAATTGAAAGTAGAAGTCGCTGTTAGACAAAGAAGCGTGTTATTCTGCTATAACGGTTCCGTGTCAAAACCCAAAACCCCTACTGGCCGTCTTTTTCTGGTTGTTACAATCCAGCTTCGCCTACTTCACTCCACCTCAGCTCCATCAACGAAACCGATACCCAAACCATGTCTGCTGCTCCAATTCATCAGAATCTCTCCGCTTCCGCCTCCACCTTCGTCGGCCAGAGCAAGCTCAACAGCCGCACCAGGTACTCCTTCTCTCCTCCTCCGCCGCTTTCTCAATCAGTTTTTGGTTCACTACTGTTTGTATATTGACTCTGTATTGCTTTGCTGTGTGGTTCATTTCAGGAGTAAAAATGTATCGGTTCCGAGGAGAATCAATGTAGTTGTCAAATGTGTTGCCTCGCCGGCTGAGAAGACTGGTATCGTCGTGCTTCTGATTGATTTTGCTAATAGTTGGTGAATTGTGTGTTGATTGCTGGACTTGTTCATTTTTGCTGTATTGTGTGTTTCACGATGATTGGGATACAAAGTGGATAGTCGCTTGGTATGGTAGTTGTTACTCTTTGTAGGAAATGATGGATTCTTACATGTGTATTGTGTTTTTACTACGGTAGCTTTTGTTTATGAGGATAAGCGAAATGGATAATTAATTTTAACAAAAATTGAGCTAGGAAACGAGACTAATGTGTATGTGTGAGTTGTATATTTACAGCAATCCTTTCGTTATTTGGCATTAAGTTTATGTTATTGAGCTATTTTATCTATCGTTATTGAGCTGGTGTTTATGCTGTTGAGCTTGTTTATCTATTGCTATTTGGCATAATTAAAGTTTGATGTGTTCAACGTTTGATGAGTCTAACTGTTGGGGCTGGTTTTGATGTAGCTTATACCACAAATGTGTCACGCAATGAAAACATGGGTAAACTTCAGGCTGGATACCTCTTTCCAGAGGTATGAACGTTTGTTTTTTTCAAGTGTACATTTCATCTCTGGTGTCTGAATTATTGAATTTGCTCCAGAGTCTGGATACAGAAACCTGAACGGCTGAACATATAATTTACTTGTTTTGTAATTTGTATAATTAGATTGCCAGGAGAAGAAATGCACACATGTCGAAATATCCTGATGCCAAAGTTATCAGTCTCGGCATTGGTGACACGACTGAGCCCATCCCAGATGTTATTGCTTCAGCCATGTCGAAGGTATATTGCTGTATTGCGTGGTTGATTTAATATATGTTCTTTCCTATACATTTCAGTTAAAAAGTTGTCCTGTTTTTAGATCAGTTGATGTGATTACTAAAATGGGGGCTCCAAGTGTTTTCCGTTTCTTAGGCAGTCCCATCTCTGAATCATAGAGTTTCGTTCTTTGACTAAACACAAAACAAAACAAATACTCCTTTATTGGGGGAGGAACGGGGAATATTTGTGTGTCTTTCTTTGCAGAGAGAAAAGGAAATACAAGGAAGGAGGAAAGAATCATCTAGTTCCTTTATATTGTTCTCTCTCTTTTCCTCTTCTCCATAATATATTGAGAATCTGCGGTCCAATACTTTGACTAAAGTTCCTAAAGGATACCAATAGAGTGAAGGCGCACTCTGCACTTATGCTGAACGTTTTTTATGATCTCATGTTGTGCTTTTACTTCCATTATCAATGATCTTTCCATGTTTCAATTGATATAACTTCTATTTTCCCTTGTCAGAGAGCCCTTTCACTAGCAACTATTGATGGCTACAGTGGTTATGGAGCTGAACAAGGTGAAAAGGTATGTTATTATCTCTTTGTCGGTTTCTCTTACTGCAGCTAATGACTACTAAAAACCTTGGCACCTCGTTGTTAAATACCCTCCTGTTCCCCGTTGGCTTCCTTCGTTGTTCACTTGCAAAGAAGTGTGAGGTTTCTTAGATTCCGTTTTCTCGATTTCATAATGACATAGTTCTTTTGAAATTCTTTCAGCAATTGAGAGCTGCTATTGCCTCGACTTATTACTCAGACCTTGGGATAGAGGAAGGTGATATTTTTGTGTCTGATGGTGCAAAGAGTGACATATCTCGCCTCCAGGTTTGTTCAAGGGGACTTATTGTTGTTGATCATTATCCTTCTTGTTGACTATTGTCTAAAGCTGACTCTTAAAATCTGTTTGTTGTTCTTGGTGGCAGGTTATGTTTGGATCAAATGTGACAATGGCTGTTCAAGACCCATCATACCCGGTAAATACAATGTCACTTTACTGGGAATGAAACTATACTAGTATTCAACTGCAATGAACTATGACATATGAGTAACTATAATCATGTTCTTATGTAACATACGTGCAGCTGAAATAGCAACGTATGGAATTGCAATATTGAATTGTTCAGATTGACAATGTTAATAGTGGTTACCTCATATCCTCATAAGTTCATATCTTCTATCTTCTATCTCCTATATTCATCATTCAGGAGTCAGGTTATTAGGTTCACAAAGTCCAGGTTCATGTGTGTGGTGTGGTGATTTATGGGTGGGGACAGCACACTAGCTCATCGTGCGAGAAGCTCTCTGTAATTATCTCTTGTTCAAATCTCATGTGTGCTGTATAATGTAGGCTTATGTGGATTCAAGCGTTATTCTTGGTCAGACGGGGCAGTTTCAGAAAGATGTTGAGAAGTATGGAAACATTGAGTACATGAGGTGCACCCCAGAAAATGGTTTCTTTCCTGATCTGTCAACAACTCGCCGAACCGACGTCATATTTTTCTGTTCTCCAAATAATCCAACTGGTTATGCTGCATCAAGAGAGCAACTGACTCAACTTGTTCAGTTTGCTAAGAAAAATGGTTCTATCATTGTGTATGACTCTGCCTATGCAATGTATGTCTCAGACGATAGTCCCCGATCTATCTTTGAGATTCCTGGAGCCAAAGAGGTTAGTCCAGATTTCAGAACTGAGTTTTCTCTAATCTATCGAAGAATTTGTATTTTGGATGTTTTGATGTGATTTTGCTGAAGCATGTGTCCATGTCACATTACATTCCTTACATCGTGACCTTGCAGGTTGCTCTTGAGGTTTCTTCGTTTTCCAAGTATGCTGGTTTTACTGGAGTGCGTCTAGGTTGGACAGCAATACCTAAGGAGCTTCTTTATTCTGATGGATTTCCAGTAGCCAAGGACTTCAACCGCATTGTTTGCACGTGTTTCAATGGGGCATCAAACATTGCTCAAGCTGGAGGACTTGGTTGTGTCTCTGCCGAAGGGATTAAGGTCAGTTCTTTCTGAAGCTAATTTTTCTTCAGTATTTAGGACTCCGTAATTAAATAGAGAATAATAGTAAGTATACGGAAGGGAAATAAGAGCGTGGGGACCGGGATATGAATTAGAAATGAAAGTCTAAACTGCATACTGGTTTTGTAAGGTTATAAGACGTAGTCTTATTTGAGATAATGTCGATAACGTTCCACAATTTCACCATATAAAGAATGCAAGTGTTTCTAGCATAGGGAAGATAAGACCTATATGAAATCACACTAAAATTTGTTACTATTTGCAGGCTATGCATGAGGTAGTTGGATTCTACAAGGAAAACACTCAGATTATAGTCGACACATTCAATTCACTCGGCTTTAAGGTATATGGAGGTAAGAACGCCCCATACGTTTGGATACACTTCCCTGGGCAAAGCTCATGGGATGTATTTAGTGAGATACTCGAGAAGACTCATGTGGTCACAACACCCGGAAGTGGTTTTGGCCCCGGAGGTGAAGGTTTCGTCAGGGTCAGTGCATTCGGACACCGGGAGAATGTCTTGGAAGCATGTAGAAGATTCAAGCAATTGTACAAGTGAACTTATGAGCAACACTCTACCTAGTACTCTGCTTGCCTAGTGTTTGCATTGTTTAAGGCAAGTTGTTCATTTAGAGCCTGCTCATGAAGTCATGTGTTTCACAGCAGCTTTTGAATGCTCTTTATTTATATCCAGATTGTATGATTGTTCTCATGTTTCGTGCTTGAGCGCATAATAAAATTTTAAAATACGAGCAACTTTTTGGGAGAGACAACTTACAGTTAAGATCGTTAGACTGATCATACGCTGTATGAATCGGAAATTGAAACTAGCTAACAAGTTCAGAGGAAATCGAGATGATGAACGAGCTGGTTTTATTCTAACCTTCATTTTAAAGATAGTACTTCTCCGATTGCTTGCGATTACATAAGGCCGTAAACTACAATTAAGCAATGATACTGATTTTCTTTCAAGATACTTTCAAGTTACAATGTAAAACAAGGAACATCTATGTACTGCCTCTTTACAAAAGCAATGAACCAAAAAATAGCTGAGCATGACTCTACTTAACAAGAAGGAGCTCTGTAGTAGGCTGGGACAGTAGCAGGGAAGAACATTTGTCTCACTCCCTCAGCTTTGATAATAGGGAAAATAATTCCGGATGCACCCTATAAACAAACAGAACCAATATCAGAATCGTGAGTAGACAACGCGAAAGATTGTAATATTTGATAGTGAAATGGAAAAGAACTCACAGTGAGCAATCTGGCTCCAAGCCATGTTCTTTTTGGGGAAGGGAATGGAAGCAACAGCCGGCCAACACCATAGACAGCAACAGCAAAGAAATGGCACACGAGGCTTAAAGGACGTGGATTTAGACCCGAGAGTAAGGAGATAGGGCCGTTAGAGAAGACACCACCCAGGCTCAAATAGTCAAAGCAGGCATCGCGCATCTCTTGCCTTGCAGGGTCAGGTGAAGCGCAGAATACTTTGTATAGAGCACCAGCTAATGTGTTAATTGTAGATGCCACTGGCTGCAAATAGGAGATAAAAAAAATTAAAATCCTGAAGATTACATTATGCTTGAAAGAAAGGATAGTAGATAACGAGAACTATGTTTTACCTTTCTCAAGGTGTAGAAAGATTCGAGATACTTGCATAGCTTCGATGAGTCGTTTAGATTGTGTAGAGGTCTCAGAAGATCACGGAGGATAACTATGTCGGATAAGGCAACGGTCATTCCTCCTCCTGTCAAAGGATGACGCATGTTGAATGCATCACCCAATAAAAGTGCACCGGGAGTTGGTTGAGGATCTGCTGCCATGCTTCTGTTGGGATGCGATCTTATGTTTCCTTTCTCGATGGCAGCAATGAATGCATCGTGTAGCTGAGGAGGAATCTGAAATAACAACACATTCTCAGTCAGCTTTATGTACAGACTCAAAAGAGTATAATGAAAAAAATCAAGTCTCTTATGATGGAAAACTCTTGTGAAGAAATCGAAATAATATGTACCTGAGGAGCCACCACAGTCTTCAAATAATTGACCATTTCACCACTGGAAATGGAAGGTACCTTTTGCCCGGGAACATCAACCAAACAGCGGATTTCAGTACTGCT
This sequence comes from Plantago coronopus, assembly GCA_036897195.1. NCBI lineage: Eukaryota > Viridiplantae > Streptophyta > Magnoliopsida > Lamiales > Plantaginaceae > Plantago > Plantago coronopus. The sequence goes on from JAYMSL010001874.1 coordinate 9,260, forward strand.
AATTGGATAAAAGAGGATTGGAGAAGGGTTTCCTAGAACCACATGCCCATGATTAGCATACGGAAGTTCACAGTTTTCCAGGATAAGACCGACGAAACAGGACGGGTTATCCACCTATAACATGTGAAGAAACATTTCTTAGGAGTTTATTCAAATAATACTAGATAGTATGGAAAAACAGAAAAGTTAGTATGGGCATAAAAGATTATGCAGTCAGAAAAGTTTTCACAAGAACGAGGAAGTTTATGATTGTTGTTCTAACCTTGGGAGTACAAAGAGAACGTCTCAAGTTAGAAAAGCAGCCATCACAGACGATGGTAAGAGGAGCATAGGCTGTTATCACTTCCCCATCCTTATTCTTGTACTGAACTCCTTTAACAGTCCCCTTTTCTTCAACCAGAGATGTCACTGTTCCTTGTTCGAGTCTAACACTGCACGGAGAAAGAAAGGAGCATATACATCAATTTTATGAAATTCATGAGAAACTAGTGAACAATTTGCAGTTACCATACATTATTAGTTTATCAGCTGATGTTTAAGCACGTTATGCTTAAAAGGGAAGAAAAGAAAGTATTTTGAGTCGAAAATACATGATCAGAGGGTTGAAAGCAGCCTGCTATTCAGGTCAAGTACTGAGTTGAAAATGCATCATCAAGGTTGAAGCAGACTGCTATTCAGGTCAAGTAAGTCACCTGAAGTGTTCATACCGTATTTATCTATCTAACCCCGATTTTCTTAATGACTAAACAAAAGAATTCCAAGTCAATAAATCATACTTTGAAAGAGTTGATGCCTTTTCTCTCATCCTCTGGATGAAGCGGCCATTGTGAAAACTTCTCCCGGATACGTCTGCCTCATAACTCTCTAACGGATATGATAACTTGGTGTTTTTACCATCCATGAAAAGTGCATATCCGTAGACTCGCTGAGCATCAATATCTCCCAAACAATCTGCAGTTAGATACAATAGTTTAGACAAAAAGCCAGCACATCTCAACAGCTAATTAAACAGCTCATATACATGAATAAAATACTGCTCAGCTATAATAGCTCGCCTACCTTCTAGGCCCAACTCCATTAGTTTCAAATAGCCACCAGGCTGTAGAAGTTCACCAACTATACGATCTGGCTCTGTTAAGTCTCTTTCGATCACATGAACTCGACGCCCTTCCTGTAATCAGTAGCCAAAACTTAAAAATCAGATCGACAAATAGGCCTTTCGATTCATCTCAAAAGCTTCATTCAACCATTTTAAGCTACAATTCACAAGTCTTCCAATATCCAATAACACTTGATCACATATTACGTTCCATAACTATTTGACACAGTAAATTTAATCCTACAAACTCCGAAAATGCACGAAAACATCGAAAAATCATACAATGAATCCTAAACAATTCCTAATCCTGTTCAATAATCATAATAAAAATTCTAATCTATTTCACAATAAACCTACCATTTCATACAAAATCACAATAAACAACTTCCACAAAACCAAAAACCACAAGCTTCTAATCCTAAAACATGCACTAATTCACCAACATTTCTCAAATGAGCAGAAAATCCAAAATTAATCAACAATCACCTTTCCAAGAGTATACGCCAAGGCAGCTCCAGCAATACCAGCTCCTACAACGATAATGTCGGCGTCTCCGCCGCTCACATCCGCCGCCAACCCGGCGGCGGACGAATTCTTAACCAAATCAGCTTTGCGCGCAGCCAGCTTCAATTTGGAAATGTTGTTCTTCCTTCGCAAAGCATAGAGGAACACGAGTCCGAAAAGCGAAGCAATGAAGCCGCCGAGAATGTACTGATCGATAACCACCATTTTTGCAGCTGAGATTTCCAGAAGCTCAAGCTTTTTTGGGATTTTTGTTTTTTTTTTTCTTTCTGGTTTTGTTTTGGTTTTAATGTGTGAAGGTTTGAGTTGGAATGGCGCCTTTTTATAAGGAGAGTACCAAACACGCTTGACAATATTATATGGGGTCAAAATAAAAAAAGAAACACGCTTGTGAATTTTGTTTTTATTTTATTATTTATCTATTTATTTTATTTTTTTTGGAACAACATCATATTTATTAACTAAGCCGAAATGTTTATATTACAACACCAAAATCACCAGCCGGAGCTGTGCCATGAAAATAAGGCTCGAGGCCTGCTGAGTTCCTAGAAACTAGTCTAGAGTAGTGCATCGAATTATCCATCCGGACTTGAGACTGCAACCATAATGGACAGATATCCCAAACATGTAAGTTTGTGAATCCTTGCAGTAAATGAAAATTGCCGGGGGAGATGCTGCTGCTTGAAACTACTTGAATACTGCTACCATATTTAGCTAGAAGGTCTGCTGAAGCATTGATTTCCCTATACACATAGTTTAAGCTGACAACTGCAAACTTGTTCCAAAGGTTACTGATTTGGTCCACCAGATGTTGTTCCTTCCAATCCTGAGCCTGATTCCTGCAAATACAGCGGATGGCATAAAGTGAATTAGTCTGAATTTGCACAGAGTTATACTGCATTTGATAAGCAAGAAGTAATCCTTGCTTAATGGCCATGAGTTCTGCAAAATTGTTGGATGCAAAACCAATTCCTCCCGCAGCAGCTCTTTTAAAATTACCACATTTATCACGAAAAACACAACCATATCCAGAAGTACCAGAAGCCGATCTAGTGGAACCATCAGTGTTTACAGTGATATCACAAACTTGGCTAGGTTTCCAGTGAAGGTTGATAATGGTTTTAGGAATAAAAACTTTGTTAAACAGCACCACATGATCAGAAAGAGTGACATGGTATAACCTAAGCATATCAAGTTGGTTAATAGGAACACCCTGCATAATAAACATGTTCCTAAATCTCCAAATGATCCAAGCCATGATTGCAATACTAGTCCTATGCTCAGCAGAGAGAGTGAGGAGAAAGAAAAGAAGAGAGCAAGACATGTTATCAGAACAAACAGAAGAGGGGATAATAGACTCTCTGAACCAGGCAAAAGCAGGACAACTAAACATGAGATGATTTAAATTCTCAGTATCATGCAAACATAATCTACAAGAAGCATTATCAACCACACCAAACTGTTTTAACTTATCACAAGTAGGAAGCCTTTCCCAAAGTCCCATCCACAGAAAAGTCTTAATTCTAGGAAGAACATTTAAGTTCCACAACCTGTGCCATGGCCAATGAGGCCCCATATGCAAATTAGAGATCATAGCTAGATAACAAGATTTAACAGAAAAAGTTCCAGAGCTAGTAAGTTTCCATCTAAGCTGATCCTGGTTACCAGTTATATGAATTTCTGATATACTCAGAAGCACAGGTAGAGGAACAATATGAGCTAGAGCCCTTAAGTTCCAAGTATTATGTTCAATGAACTCAGCTACCTTAGTATTATTGTTGACAACAGGCCTAGGTGAACTAATCATACAAAATTCATTTAAAGGTCCACATGGCAACCAGCAATCATACCAGAAATCTATATCCTTCCCATTCCCCACCTGCCAGATAAGAAAAGGCTTGATTTTATCCCTGACTTTCAGAATGCCCTTCCAAAACCAGCTATCTGTAGTTTTAACAGAAACCTCCCAAAAGGTAGAAGCAGGAAAATACACTGATTTGTAAAATTTTGCCCATAAGGAGTTAGGATGAGTAAGTAACCTCCAAATCAACTTGATTTGAAAGGCTTGATTAAACACCTCCTGATTTCTGATGCCTAAGCCACCCATAAACTTGGGTGTACACACAGTTTTCCACTTAACTTTAGCTCTACACATAGTGTCAGGACTAGCATTCCATAAGAATCTAGAATTCAAGGAATTCAGTTTAGTAATAATACTCCCAGGGATCTTACAGATGGACATATGATAAGCAGGTAAGGCTGTAGACACAGAATTGAGTAAAACAGTTCTACCAGCAAGAGAAAGAAACCTGTTATACCACATCTGAATCTTAGCTTTAGTTTTAGAAACCAAATCCTCAAAAAAATCATTTTTCTTTCTCCCTAACATGAAGGGAATCCCTAGGTATTTATCATATCTATTATTCAGAGTAACACCTAAGGATTGAGTTATAGCATTTCTCCATCCAATAGGAGTGTTAGGACTGAAGAGTATCCTGGATTTAATCCAAGATATAGATTGACCAGCTGCATTTTCATAAGCAGCCAAAACATGCTTAACTCCAGATATAGATTTCCTATTTGCCTTAAAAAACAGTAAACAGTCATCAGCAAAGGCTAACATAGGAACTACCAAACCATGTCTAGCAGGGATAAGTGGGTCAATCAGCTTGTTATTCACCTGAGAATACATCAAAAGTATGAGTAACCCCTGACACAAAATAAAGAGATAAGGGGAGATAGGATCTCCTTGTCTGATTCCTCTCTGAGGAGTCCATGTATCAGACAGAAACCCATTAACTCTGACCTTGAAATCCACAGAAGTAACACATAACATAATCCAATTGATAAACTTGAGAGGAAAGTTGAATTTCTGCAAAGCAAATCTTATAAATTCCCAGCTTAACCTATCATAAGCCTTGGCTATATCAAGCTTAAGACCAATATAATACTGTCTATTGTGTTTCTTTTTATTCATGCAATGTAATAACTCATGAGCCAACATAATATTATCACCAATGCATCTACCAGGCACAAATGCATTCTGAAAAGGAGACACAATGTCATTAAGCAGAGGCCTCATTCTAGCAACCAAAATCTTAGAAATGATCTTATAACTGACATTGCAAAGACTAATAGGCCTATAATCATGCACAGTCTGAGAATTGGACTTCTTAGGGATGACGGTTATCACAGTCTGATTCATATGATGTTGTAACTGATTGTTGGTAAAAAAACTATGGACCATTTGCATCACTTTAGGCTTAATTATATCCCAGTAAGCAATAAAGAAACCAGAACCCATGCCATCAGGCCCAGGAGCTTTATCCTTGCCTATAGAATTAATAGCTATCCAGACTTCATGTTCAGACACAGGAGCAAGCAAAGAATCATGCATGGAGTTATGAATAGTAGGAGTGTTAACTTGTGTAAAAGGAAGTAAATTGAACTGATCACCTCTGCTTTGGTGTTGAAAATGATTCTTAAAAGCCGCACAGATGCTATTAGGCTCATGAATCCAGTTACCATCAATGTCTTTAACCCCATGTATAAGACTCCTCCTATTGTGGTGTGTTGCTAAAGCATGATAATATTTAGAGTTGTTATCAACCCCCTTAATCCAATCACACTTAGCTCTCTGGTTCCAAAATTTATCTTTTAAAATATAAATTTCATTCATTTCAGCTTGCACATGTTGGATTTGAGGTCCAATATTAGCAGGATTTAAATGAACCTGTGCATCTAATCTATTTAACTTAGATTCAAGGAACCTCAATCTATGATTAAGATGGTGCAGAGTTTGAAGAGGCCAAGACTTAACTTGCACACTTAACACACCAAACATATCCTGTAAATTAGTCCTGTTACTCTCATTCCATAATAGTTCTAGCCTGTTTCTGAAAATTCTGCTATTACTCCAGATATTCTCATACCTGAAAACCTTAGTTCCTTTTCTAATACCTACCCTGGCATCTATTAAGATTTGCTTATGATCAGATAAGGCATTAGCAATATGTTTTACAATAGTAAAAGGAAATCTCCTAAGCCACTCATTGTTTCCTAAGGCTCTATCCAGTCTTTCACAGATGTAATTAGAGCTATACCTTCTATTACACCAAGTGTAAGAGCCCCCACAAAAACCCAAATCAGTTAAACCACATTCAGACATACAAGCAGCAAATCTATCAGAGGATTTATTTAATCTAGTTCTACCACCAAATTTATCAGCAGGTTGAAGAATAGCATTGAAATCTCCAGCAACAATCCAACAACCAACAATAGATTTACTAATAGAATAGAGATCGTTCCATACCTGCTGCTGATGAGTTGGATTAGGGAAGTTATACACCGCAGAGAGTGTAATAGGAAGAGGCTGAGTAGGCCGAATTAATCTAACACTTAGCACACGATCACTAGCATCTTGCATGAGAACATCCACCTCAGAAGAGTTCCAGAGGACCCAAAAGCCACCAACCTGCGGGCTATCAGCTGATGGAGGTAAGATAATCTTATTAGGGCACCCAATACCTGTAACCATGTCAAGTGAGTCATTGAAAGACATCCTTGTATCCATAATTATAGATATAAGAGGTCTGTGCTGGCGGATAAATCCTTCCAAAGCCGCACGGATTCCTGGTCTACCACCTCCCCTAACATTCCATGTTAAAATCTTCATTGATGATGGAAGTATTATTGGATACCACCTGCCCGGCTCTCGGTTCATCAGAATTCCGCCGTCCTCGTTTCCTATCGGTGTTGATGAGACCACCGCATTCGTTCCGTTTGCCCATGGTTGAAGGCTGAGAAGGTGTCGGAGCTCCCTGCC
>JAYMSL010001875.1:0-15702 GCA_036897195.1 Plantago coronopus
TCTCTATTTGTAGAGAATTTAATTTCAAGAATATTGATATAAATTTTATATTTTAATAATCTTTGAAAAAAAAGATAAATTGAATGGAAAGTGGACATATTATAGTAACAAGTGTTTTGGATATATTTGTGGAGAGATATCGGGTGAAATGAAATGAAATGAAATTTGTAAGTACAAACAAGTGAGTATAATGAAATAAAGTGTTTTGGGTGGGAAACTAGACTAAGTACAGTGTCAACTCTAGCTCACAGTCTACTACTGATGTGTGCAGTCATTTCGTCTTCAGTAGAAAGCAAGGGTAGTATAGTATTTTCCCATACCAAACAGTGTAAAATGGCCCAACTAGGACCTAACTGAATTTTTCAGGCCAGCCCGGTACCGGCTGGTAAGTTGCCCCTCTGGATATTAGTAGACCTGGAAAAACTTATATGAATCCGAAATTTGATCCGAAATAATCCGATTTGAAATTCGAATTTGATTCCGAGCAAAGACTGTCGAACGATCCGAACATGATTCGTAGTCCAATCCGAAGTATTCAAGAACCGATATTGATCCGAAATTAGAATTGGTCTGAACTAATCCGATCCGAAATATATAATAATCCAAAAGAATCCGATCTGAAGTAACTTGAATAAAATTTCATCCAAACAAAACCGATCTGAAGTGCAACCGATCCGAAGTAAATCCGATATGAAGTGTCTCGAGTTAAATATAATTGAAAATCTGAAATCATTAGACTAGATACAAATTTTCACATTTATTTGTTTGACTCATGAATTCATCTATCTAGTCACACCTTATGTTTAGAAATGTACTTGTAAAATTAGACTGTTTAACGACTAACGAGTGACGAGACAGGTTGATGTTAATATGTTGATTGTAATTGCAAGTATGCTCGATTCATAAGCGTCTCACACCATCTTGAAGTAATTATAATTTATCAATGTGCAAACCTAATTTCTTGAAGTAATGATACGGCCCACACATTATTTGAACTTTGAGATGGAATAAGTATTATATTTTATACATATATCATCATACGAAAACAACCCGGACCCAAATAATCCATATCCGAACCCGATTCGATTCCGAATCCGAATTAATCTCATCCGAAATGACTTTATCCGAACAATATCCGATTCGAAACTACCCGAATCGGAATGATCCGATCTGAATTTATCCAAATCCGAATTGGTCCGGATTTTTTTATCCGAATCCAAATTATCCGAATCCGGACGGTATCCGAATCAGATCTGATCCGAAACCGAATAAAATTCAATAGAAACTTGATCCGAACAATACCGATCCGAATCTAACCGATCCAAATCCGACCGAACTATCCGTTCTGCCAAGTCTAGATATTAGTGGTTTAGTTGGCCTCTTAGGTTCTAGTTTGAGATGGTTTTCTCCTTGTATTTATTTGTGTGAAAAGCTTTTACACCCTTCTCTGTATAACTAAACTTTAAATTGAATATAATTTTGCCGTTTCAAAAAAAAAAAAAAAACTTTATCCTGAACGCCTCTCCGGAAGTTGACTCCTCTTATACTCCTTGGGAATGCAGCTGTGATTATTAATTCGTCAATGAGGCCGTGTTGGATAGTTAGAAACAGAGGAAATATTGATCTATTACAAATTCTTATAAAAGACCACATGTATGTGGTTATAAAAGACCACTTTACTAACTAAAAATAGCAAAACTAATTTTAGTATAATAAAAGAAGGAGACGTGTTTCTTCAACTTCCTCTCCTCAAAATCCTCCATAATCATATCCTTACTTTCTCTCTCTACATCTTTCTCTCTTTCTGAACAACCACCATCAAATCCGCCATAGCCATCCTCTCACTTTCTCTCCCAACATCTCTCTCCCTCTCTACAACCACCTCATCAAATCAGAATCTTAGCTTCTTCAATCGAGATTCAATTAAACGAGTGGAGATCAGGAAACGTATTCACTCCGATTAGATCTAGGTAGAAGAATCCACCTGGAGTGGATAAACCACATCGATCGATTACAGATTTGATAATTTTTCTCATCTTCAACCAAATCATCAACGTCATGGCACTAAGTGGGTGCGGCGACGTTTTTGTGGCATGAGTGCGAGTGTGCAGCTTGTAGGCTATTTCTTCATCAACAAAGAGGACTGAGGGAAATGCGGTCTGATTTGGAGATGGAAGCATGGAGTAGGAGTCGAAGATCTGGAAATCGGAGGTACTAGTCGAAATTTTGTGATGTTTTAACATGAATAGATGATGTTTTCACATAAATGGTTGATGTTATGTAATATTTGTACAATCTTATCATATGTTTTTTATTTCTTTTTTGTTCTGTGATGTTTTGGTGGTTTATTGGTGATGTGGAGTGCAGAATTGACGATGTTGGTACATATATGGTTGATGTTATTTTGTCAAATTGGTGATGTTTATCTTGAAACGAATTTATTGATGCTTTTGATTCGAATAAGTGATGTTATCTGGATTTTTTATTATTTTCAATTGTTTTGGTGAGTTTTTATAGTTACGTTAGTGTTTTTTTTTTGTTTGGTTGGGTTATAAGTGATGTTAGTGTGGTTATTGATGGTGTTACCCTAATATTAATTTATGATAGGATGTTTATTAGTGATGTTACCTATTCGTTAGCCCTACTTTTTGGTTTTGGTTATAAGTGATGTTAGTGTGTTTATTAATGATATTAATCTGCTATTAAGTTATGCTAGTATGTTTATTAGTGATATTACATTTATTACATGTATTGCTTATAAGTGATGTTAGTGTGGTTTGGGGAGGGAGGGGGGTTTGGATTTATTTTGTTCTGTGATGTTTTGGTGGTTTATTGGTGATGTGGAGTGCATAATTGTCGATGTTGTTACATATTTGGATGATGTTTATTTGCCAAACTGGTGATGTTTATCTTGAAACTAATTTATTGATGCTTTTGATTCGAATTGTTTAGTTTTAGTACCGAATTGGTGATGTTATCTGGATTTTTTAATTATTTTTTCAATTGTTTTGGTGAGTTTTTATAGTTACGTTGCTGCTTTTATTTTTTTTGGTTGGGTTATGAGTGATGTTAGTGGGGTTATTTATGGTGTTATCCTAATATTAAGTTATGACAGGTGTTTATTAGTGATGTTACCTACTCATTAGCGCTACTTTTTTGTTTTTGTTATAAGTGATGTTAGTGTGATTATTGATGATGTTACCGTACTATTAAGTTAAGCTAGTATGTTTATTCGTGATGTTACATGTATTACCTGTATTGCTTATAAGTGATGTTAGTGTGATTTTGGAGGTTTTTGAATTTTTTTTTCTTGTGATGTTTTGGTGGTTTATTGGTGATGTCGAGTGAAAAATTAACGATGTTGTGCATTTTGTATGGAGATTTTTATTTTTTGTGCAAAGTTGTTTTGATGTTTGTGCAGTTGTATGGCGACTTTTTTATTGGTGATGTTGAGTGCAGAATCATTGATGTCATGTGTTTTATATGTGATGTTGTTTGTTTCAGAATAGGTGGTGTATTTTGATTGTATGTGTTGCTTAGTATATATTAGTTGATGTTGTGTAACTGAATATGTGTTTTTGTTTGTTGTGTTGATATTAGGTGAGCAATCCAAGAAGAAGAAATTGAATAAGGTTTTAGTGAAAAAGGTTGTGAAACTAAAGGAGAAGAAGAAAGTGACTACGTAGAAGGCGGTAAGGAGAAGACCAAGCGTAAGGGCCGTGTTGTTGACAATATGGATGAGGTGCCGATTGAGCAGGGGCAAGTGTCACATAATGATATCAGGTGGTGTTAGTACTGTTATAAGTGATGTGAGGTATTTTATTGATGATGTTATCTGGTTTTTAAGTAGGTTTTGTGATGTATATGGTGTTGGGTTGGTTCTGTAAAATGATTATTTGTTTGTAATGTTGCCTACGTTATTTATGTTATAAGTGATGTTAGGTTGATGATTGTTGATGATATGTTGTTGTTTTGAAATTAGTTTGAGTGATTTTTATAGTGATGTTTTGTAGGATGATTTTTGGTAATGTTAGTATTATTATAAGTGATGTTATGTCAATGTTTTGTTGATGTTATGTTGTTGCTGGAATTGCCAATGTTACCTAGGTGGTCTTTTTGAAAAGACCACAAATAGGTGGTCTCTCCCAATTTTTTCTCAAAAAAGAAAAAAAAAACAGAAAGCATAAAATATCAGTTAGTATTAATGAGAAGTTACACTTCTTTGAATTATAGTGGTAGAAGCATTTAAAGAGGAATAAGAGACAAATGAAATTAAAAGAGAATTTTGTGATGTATTTTTAGACAACTACAGTCTACTGGGAACATTTAAATATTTTAGATCTTTGCTAAAAGTCACCTTCACCATAACTTCAACTACTTCACTCATGGAATACAAAATTATAATTCCCAATTATATATGAAATATTGTTCACTAGATTCATGTATGTTTCATGTCATGTCAAATTGTCAATCGTGACGGTCACTTATTCTAGTTTAACTTATTTTCGTCTTTTAGTTAGAAAAATGGGTTCTAGTGCATGTTGTAGTAACATGTATTCGTATTAACTTATTAGGTGTGAACTCGAGTATTTTAGCTCAGATATACCATTTTTGTATGTTTCTTTCGCTTTCTCCAACTGTATTTTTCATATCATAGTAGAATTCAATTTTTCTATCTCCACTTAACTTTTTTAATGCTCAAAGGTCGATCTCACACTTAGAGAAGAGAACAAACCATGTCATAGAAGGATTCAATCTCTCTATGTTGACTCTACTTCCTTAATGCTCAAAGTTCGATTTCACACTTCGAGTGAGAAACCGCCATGTTATATAGCAGGATTGAATATCTCTTGATATCAATTTTACTTTCCTTACTGCTCAAAGCTCGATTTCACACTTCAAGAGAGAACAATCCATGTCATAGCAAGTTTCAATTTCTCCATCTCGACTCCACTTCCTTAAATCCTTAACGCTCAAAGCTCGATTTCACACTTTGATATAGAACAAACCGCACCTTGAGTCACACTCCGAAACTCTCTATCTCGACTCTACTTTCATAACGCTCGAAACTCAATTTCACACTCCGAAAAAACAACAAATGACACCCAAGTCACCATTTTTAAAACTTAGCTAGGCAGGTCCAAAACTAGAATATGTCCCATACACGTTGCATATACGTAAGCAATGATAAAACTAAGATGATTATTATAATATCAAATTGTGATACAAAACTGACAGGTTCAAAAACAAAAATTGCCCCCTAGATAGATATTGATATCTCACTGACTAAAGTCCAAGGAAACCAAATTTAAGGCATATAAATTTGGCCACCCCATCACCCATGGACGTTAGCCATGACGCACTCTCTTCTTGTCTATCATATCACGATCATGATCGAGACTCGACTTTTTAAACTCGACTTTTTAAACTGTTGTGATTGTTAAGAACGGTTTAACATATGTTATACTGTTTACTTCGAATAGTGGATACTGTATGGAAAATAGTACTAGTATCATTATAAGTTTATAATTAACACTGTTTACTTTGAACAAGAGACTTTAATAGTTCGATTTTGAAATCACACAGAAGAGTAAGATTTGTTTTAGGATACTATGAGTCGGGTTTCTTTGGAAATAATGTCACGAGTCAGTGAGAGTTTAAGAACAGTAAAATATTTTATCTCGTTTCTATTTCAGTTCTCCCAATACCCAATCGACACACCTCATACTATTCGAATATTTCATTATGGCTTCCAACCGATTCATTGCACTCGTTAATTAAAGAACATTTTAACTTCAACATAGATCGTACACCTTCTATCAAAATGAAGATGTCGTCTGAATTGAAAAAAATGCAAAATTTTCTTATTATATACATATGAATTTCTTTTAAATATTCCGACACAAGTTCTCTTTAATTAAACACATCAAAACACATGTTTAAAATAATGTTGGAGACAACTTAAAAATGAAAGTTTAAAATCTATGTTATAGGAAAAACAACCTTTACCAATTTGGCCAAGACGAAACACTAAGGCTCTGTTCTTTTAAGTTGAAGATACCGGAACTGAACTGAATGGATCTGAAGTGAAGTACAATTTTAAACTAACCAAATTTGAATGGATCTGAACTGAACTGAACTGAATGAATAAAAATACCTTTTTACCCCCTAACGACCACTATCTTAATCTTACCCTCATCATTGAGTATCAAAATCGACACGAACCTCCATGCATATATATTCATTCACCTGCCCACCATCTTGGACTAGTGAGCTTTTGCTTGGTGGATCACTCAGAATCAAGAAATCCATCCAATTTTCCCAAGCCACAATTATTGGCTTCTTGATTACTTTTAATTGATTCTTCTTGTTCTTGATTTTGATGATAGATTTCTGAGTGGGTTTATAAATTGATTAAATTCTGCCCCTCTATTTGATTCTTGATTCAACACTGTGAGCTGCAGCTGAATCGATTCCCTTTTTACTGGTTAGTCTTTTTTTTCCACATTTTGCTCAACATTTGTTTATTCTTATTATTATTAAAATAAATACAAATATTATTAACAAGACAAGAAACCAAAATTTTATCTTTTTATTCCTTATCAGTGTTGTTTGTTGCGGAAACCGAGTAGATGTAGACATATTTTATGCAAATGTTCAAGAATTCAGTTCAATTTTACACATTTGCCATTGCTATTTGTTGCTCTTCTGGTATCCTCTGTTGTGTGTATTTATGGCTGTGTTGGAGTCTTTATGCTTCTCTGACTTTAGTTCAACAAACTTTACTTTTCATTAATGGTGGAAAGCTCTCTGTTTGGCAGGTTTCTCATGTGCAGTTTAATGTGCAACAAGACTTGTATAGTTGCATAACAAACTGTTGAGGTACACAGGCTTTTACATCCTTTCCATTATAGTGACTTCTCTACTGTATGTTTTTTTACTCGTAATGTTTTGAAATTTTGGCGTTTCGTCCCCCTGAAATTGTAAGTAATCGTTTTCGCCCCACTTAAATCAATTCCTGGCTCTGCCCTGTGTTGTGTAATGATAATTGTCATGGTTTGTTTCTGTTGTTCAAACTTGTTCTTTTAGAAAACTGGTTCTGTTTGCTTTGTAGTTTAGCATAACTTGTTTGTTATGTGTTTGTGATGATACGCCATTTTACGCGAATGTTTACTTCTCATGTGAGTTTAGCTTGTGTTTGTGATTATACGGCTTTTTAAGCGAATGTTTACTTGTCATGTGAGTTGCTGTTGTAAAGGAATGCTGATTTAGTTTCTTATTGGCATGTTTGGTTTCCACAGTAGTTGGTAAGGCACAAGAAGTTTGAAGGGAAGAGATGGAGCATGTGTGGGATGTGTTTTGCGGTCTTTCTAGTTGCTCAGACGGCAATATGACGTCTTGTGGTGCTGATTTGGTGTTCTTGCCACAGCCTTCTTCGTGCATCAATCATGTCTTGATCATTTCCTTTGACATCCTGTTGTTGATCATGTTCTTGTTCACTGTGTTTTCCAAGCCATCCTTTAAATCTCCACGTCTGGCTGCATCTTTTCGCAGCCTGTCAAGCTTGCAGATTGTGTCATCCGTATATAATGGTCTGTTGGGGTTGTTGTGTTTATCTTTTGGAGTCTGGATCTTAGTAGAGAAGTTGCGGAAATCTCAATCTCTCGTTCCTCTTCATTGGTGGATGTTGTTCATCTTTCATGGATTGGTATGGTTGTTATTGGGGTTAACTGTAAGCCTTAAAGGACGAAGTTTTTCAAGAGTTCCATTGAGGCTTTTGTCTATTACAGCGTTTATCTTTACTGGAATTACTTGCGGTTTGTCGCTCTTTACCATCATTTTTGGCAAGGAGATGTCGATAAAGGTAGTTACCGATGTGTTGTCATTTCTAGGATCAGGTTTGCTACTGTTGTGTACTTACAAGGGTTTCGGATATGATATTGGCGAAAAAGGAGATATATATGATCCTCTGTTGAGTGAGGCTAATGGAAAACAAAAGACTTGCGCGGGTGGCTTTGAGACTTCATTTGCCAGAGCAAGTTTTTTGAGTAAATATACGTTCTGGTGGTTGAATCCTTTGATGAAACGAGGAAGAGAGAAAACTATCGAAGACAATGATATGCCTAAGTTGCGTGAGGATGATCGAGCTGAATCTTGTTACTTGCTCTACATAGAAAATCTCAACAGACAGAAGCAATCCAATCCATCTTCCCAGCCTTCGATTTTGAAAACAATTCTGCTGTGCCACTGGAAAGAGATCTTGATTTCAGGTCTCTTTGCTGTACTAAAGGTTTTTACGATCTCTGCGGGTCCTCTGCTCCTCAAAGCTTTCATTAAGGTAGCTGAAGGAAACCAGAGTTTTGAGTACGAGAGGTACATGTTGGTTGCTGCACTCTTCTTCACCAAGATCATGGAGTCGATATCTCAACGACAGTGGTACTTTAGGGCCAGATTGATCGGTCTTAAAGTGAGGTCTTTATTGACCGCCGCAATAAACCAGAAGCAGCTGCGATTGTCGAATGCAGCAAAACTTACGCATTCAAGTGGTGAAATAATGAATTATGTCACTGTGGATGCTTATCGTATTGGAGAATTCCCGTTCTGGTTTCATCAGATATGGACGACAAGTCTCCAACTCTGTCTTGCGATTTTCATTCTCTTTCAAGCTGTTGGACTTGCTACGATTGCGTCCATGGTAGTCATAATTCTCACCGTTCTTTGCAACACTCCGCTTGCAAAGTTACAGCATAAGTTCCAGACGAAGCTGATGGTGGCACAGGATGAAAGGCTGAAGGCTATGACAGAAGCTCTTATGAATATGAAGGTTTTGAAACTCTACGCATGGGAAACTCGATTCAGGCATGTGGTGAAAAATTTGAGGGATATCGAAGTTAAATGGCTTCAAGCTGTTCAGCTGCGGAGGGCGTATAATTCCTTTCTTTTCTGGTCTTCTCCTGTATTAGTCTCTGCAGCTACTTTCGGGGCCTGCTATATCCTTCGTGTTCCCCTATCTTCTAGCAATGTTTTCACTTTTATAGCTACATTACGCCTTGTTCAGGACCCAGTTCGGACGATTCCTGATGTCATTGGTGTCTTCATTCAAGCTAATGTCGCGTTCACTAGGATAGAGAAATTTCTTGAGGCGCCTGAGCTTGAAACTGCAAATACTAGGGTGGATTCGCACATGGATGACAGTAAGAGTATCATTTCTTTTATTTCGGCCGATCTGTCATGGGATGAGAACCCGTTAAAGCCAACACTTCATAACACTAATCTTGCCATTAAAAGGGGCGAAAAGATTGCAATTTGTGGGGAGGTTGGTTCAGGCAAATCCACACTACTTGCTTCAGTTCTCGGAGAAGTTCCTATAACTCGTGGAACTGTAAGTTCTGTCTCTTCTCTTTATTTTATATTGCGATTGCACTTCTGAATCATATAAATAAAAATTGATATTAGGATTTCATTCTCCTCTGAATCAAATCGGTTATTCTGGTTAATTGATGTAACTTTATTCCATATTATATTACCAGGTACAAGTGAGGGGAACTATCGCATATGTTTCTCAATCAGCATGGATACAGAGTGGAAGTATCCGAGAAAACATTCTGTTTGGGTCTGACATGGACACCGAGAGATATCGTGACACACTGGAGAGATGTTCACTTGTCAAGGACTTTGAGTTATTACCCTATGGTGATCTCACTGAGATTGGAGAAAGAGGCGTTAATCTTAGCGGTGGTCAGAAACAGCGGATTCAACTAGCACGTGCCATGTATAAGAATGCTGATATATATCTCTTAGATGATCCGTTCAGTGCTGTTGACGCTCACACTGCAACCAGCCTTTTCAATGTTAGTTAATTTCGTTATCGTTACTTTAGGTGTGTCACTTTGCGTTAGCATATTATCTGATGTGAATCTTACAGGAATATGTCATGGAAGCTCTCTCAAGTAAAACAGTCTTGCTGGTGACTCATCAAGTTGATTTCCTTCCTGCATTTGATTGTGTTTTGGTAAGTGATCCGTCAAGTTTTTCGTTTATGTAAAACCAAGTTCAACCATTAGCCTGTCTGGTATAGAATTGCTTCTGATATACATATTCTTGGAACAGTTGATGTCAGATGGGAAAATTATGAATGCAGCTCCTTATTCTCAGCTGTTGGCCTCGAGCCAAGAGTTTCAGAATCTCGTTAATGCACACAAAGAAACTGCTGGCACCGAGAGGATTTCAGAGGTAAATGTTCCAGGGAGGTCTTCTAAAGAGATACGAAAGACTTATATAGAGAAGAGTGACGTTAATACGTCTGGAGGAGATCAGTTGATAAAGAAAGAAGAGAGAGAAGTTGGTGACACGGGATTTAAGCCCTACATTCTGTACCTAAAGCAGAATAGAGGCTTTCTCATTTTTTCTGTGGCTGCCCTTTGCCATCTTACGTTTGCACTCGGTACTGTTGTACAAAACTCCTGGATGGCTGCTAATGTCGATGATCCAAATGTTGACACGTTGCGGCTGATTATAGTCTATTTGATTATTGGACTTGCATCAACTTTATTTTTGGGCACCAGGACATTGATGACCGTCGTTATGGGCATGCGAGCATCAACATCATTGTTTTCGCAGCTACTAGTTTCTCTGTTTCGTGCACCAATGTCATTTTATGACTCAACACCTCTGGGAAGAATACTGAGCCGGGTACACATTTCATACATGTTTTGCAAATTTTCGATTCAAACATTCTGCTGAAACTGATTAATTGCTATATATCCGTGCAGGTCTCATCTGATTTGAGTATTGTTGATCTAGATGTTCCCTTCAATTTGGTCTTCACAGTTGGATCAACCACAAACTGCTACTTAAATCTTCTAGTGTTAGCTGCAGTGACATGGCAAGTTTTGTTTGTCTCCATTCCGATGATTTTACTGGCTATTCAATTACAGAGATACTACTTTTCGTCCGCCAAAGAGTTGATGCGGATCAATGGAACCACAAAATCTTTCATAGCGAACCATCTTTCAGAATCATTGGGTGGAGCTATGACCATAAGAGCCTTTAAAGAGGAAGATCGTTTCTTTGCGAAGACTCTTGAGCTAATTGACACAAATGCCAGTCCCTTCTTCCACTATTTTTCAGCGAATGAGTGGTTGATCCAGAGACTGGAAACTCTTAGTGCAGTCGTTCTTTCGTTTGCAGGACTCTGCATGGTTTTACTGCCTCCTGGCACATTCAGCTCAGGTACATAAATCATATTACACCACATTGCATTGCTCCTAATCTTGTGAAATTCAGTAAATTAAGAATCTCCCGTGTTTGAAACAGGATTCATTGGAATGGCTTTGTCTTACGGTCTCTCACTGAACATGTCCTTGGTTTTTTCCATCAACAACCAGTGCATGTTAGCAAACTATATTATTTCAGTTGAACGGCTTGACCAGTATATGCACATCCCGAGTGAGGCACCTGAAGTAATAGAAAATAACCGTTCTCCAGCAGACTGGCCTACTGAGGGTAGAGTAGACATTCAAGATTTGAAGGTAAAACTATCTTTCCACTAGCTTTCTACATAGAATATGCATTGCTGTACTACATATTGAAAAAGTGTTGAATGTCTACAGATTAGATATAGACCGGATGCACCACTTGTTCTACGTGGGATTAGTTGCACGTTTCAAGGAGGACACAAGATTGGAATTGTTGGCCGTACTGGCAGTGGGAAGACTACTCTTATTGGTGCTTTGTTTCGTTTGGTGGAGCCTACAGGTGGAAGAATCGTGGTCGATGGAATTGACATCTCGACAATTGGACTTCATGATTTGAGGTCCCGTTTTGGGATTATACCTCAAGACCCTACTCTTTTTACTGGAACGGTTAGGTACAATTTGGATCCATTGGGTCAACATACTGATCAGCAAATATGGGAGGTAATTTTTTTGCTGCTGTTTACGAAAGTACGGACAATAATGATTCTACCAGGGAGATCTCTTAGTGATAACTTCACTTATTTTTGTTGAAATGTTAAGGTTCTTGGGAAGTGTCAGCTTAAAGATACTGTTCAGGAGAAAACGGGGGGATTAGACTCAGTTGGTGAGTTTTCGATGTTTTCTGTACTTGCTTATGCTGTTTCTGCAAACTTCCAAATTCAACTATCAAGTCATTTTTCTGTAAATTTCAACAGTTGTAGAAGATGGATCAAACTGGAGCATGGGGCAACGACAGCTGTTTTGCTTGGGGCGTGCCTTGTTAAGGAGAAGCAAGATATTGGTACTTGATGAAGCTACGGCCTCCATTGACAACGCCACAGACATGATCTTGCAGAAAACTATTAGAACAGAATTTGCAGAATGCACGGTGATCACAGTGGCGCACAGGATACCAACAGTCATGGACTGCACAATGGTTCTAGCTATTAGTGATGGTGAGGACTTGATACTCTGCGTGTTTATTAAATATACTACTTTCCTTTGCTTCGACTTCATATGTGTTTCTTGAACAGGGAAACTGGTGGAGTTTGACGAGCCAATGGAACTAATGAAGAGAGAAGATTCGTTGTTTGGACAGCTCGTCAAGGAATATTGGTCTCACAATCAGTCTTCATGATTGGAGAATACCTAGACTGCAATGATCTCTACTGTTTAAACTGATAAGAAGTCAAGTACTTTTTTCCGTACTTGAGCGAATTAGAGATATAACTGATAAGACGTACTATTGTAACTCCAGTCGTGTGGAATGAAGTTATTTTTCGATGATCAATGATACGAATGGATGAAGCAAATCTGTTATTACAATTTTTGCTATAGCATTATCGCTGGCCTAATAATACTGTCCTTCACACACACTGATCTTATTCTCGAGGTTCTTCAGAGACGAATTTAGTACATCCAGCTCTTTGCATACCTGCAATTACTATTACAGGTAAGTGAAAAGTGTAACAGTTAAAGAAGATTACCTGATAAGTGAAAAGAAATACTATAGTAGATTACCTAATGAGCCTTCTTATGCATAGAGTTATCGTAACGTATAGCCAATCTCCGGTCTTACTCAGGAAGCCGTAGTAAGTATCTCTCCATGATTTCTTGAACAACAGAGGACCAACAAGACCCCAGAAACCAACAATGAAACCAATGACCACTGAAACGAAATATTCTTCAGATAACGCGTCGACCAAATTAAATCCCCTGTCATCACTCTGGTCTTCAGTATTCTCTTGATTTCCTCGAGATGCAGCAGGTGGAAATGTAGGACCGTCTCCCGGGCAGTTTGGCAACGGAGTACCACAGAGTTCCTTATTCTGTGCATATGAAGATGCATTGAAGCTCTGCAATTGAGTTCCTTCTGGAATTTTACCAGACAAACTGTTGCTTGACAAGTCCAAGAGAGCCAGCAAATCCAATTCTGCAAGACCAGTTGGAATCGCACCTGAAAGCTTGTTTCGAGACAGATCAAGACATTCTAACATCTTCATTTGATCAATGTCATGATTTATATCCCCTGTCAGATTATTTCGTGACAAATTAAGAGAAACCAATCCGCTCAAGTAGGAGAGTTCTCGTGGAATGTTGCCTCTGAACCTGTTGCTCGAAAGATCAATGAGTTTGAGAAATCTCAATGTTCTTTTATACGTCGATTCTTGCCTTTTCCATTGCACATTTGCCTCATTAATGTAAGACCCATAGGGACTCGGCTCGTGAGTATATGAACCATGTACAAGGTGAAATTCCCTATAAATGTAAACATCCATAGGCGGAGCAATTTCTGCAGGTTCTTTGTTCAGAACCAAAGAACTGAAATTTTTGAAGCATCGCGGAATTCTGCCTGACATGTTGTTGTGAGAGAGATCCAAGACTTTAAGAAAGGAGAGGTTACAAATTTGTGGAGGGATTCTACCATGGAAACTATTATTCCGGAAGCTAAGAAACCGAATCCATTTGAATCTTCCCAGCCATGCTGGAATAGTTCCTGTTAGCCCATTCCCTCCACCATCAATCAATTGGAGCTTCGTACAGTTCTTCAAAGTCGATGGCAACTCGCCTGTCAAATTATTGTTGTGAAAATGCAAAGCTCCCAGTTGATGGAGGGAGCCTAGACTGTGTGGAAGATGACCAGAAAATTTATTGCCAGCCAAGTCGAGAATTAGTAACTCGGTCATGTTCTCCCAACAACTAAGAAGCTCTCCTGATAACTCATTGTTCGAAAGGTCAAGTACTCGCAAGTTAGTATACTTCATCCTGCATAGTGTTCCAATTGATCCGTAAAACATATTACTGGAGATCTGTATTAGCGTAGATAAGGGATTGAAGAATGGAATAGGCCCTGAGAAATTATTGTAGCTAATATCTACAGAAAGAAGGAATGGTAACCCGGGTACTGAGCCACTAAGCTGGTTGTAGGAGAGGTTCAAAGATCGTATATCAGCAGAAAAATTCCACAACCATGTAGGAGCTTTGTCAGAAATACCAGCAGAAGAGAGATCAAGGTGCTGGAAATTTGTTTGAGTTCGAAGCCATGATGGGAAACGAGGCCCCAAATTGCAACGTGCGAGGAGGACGAACAGCAATTGAAAAGGCGGAATCCAGTCAGAAGTGAAGTTCAAAGCTAGTGAATTGAAAGATAAGTCAAGATACTTTAACTTATGGAGCCGCGAGAAATGAACTTCAGAGATGGTGCCTTCGAAGGAATTGCGAGAGACATCCAGTGCTTCAAGCTGGGAAAATTGGCCAATGCTTGTAGGAAGCTGACCCGTCAGTCTATTGCCTCCTAGGTATAATTCGCTCAGTGAAGACAACGGTGTCAGGTCTGGAAACGCACCTTCAAATTGATTGAACGACAAACTGACGTAAGATAACAAAGAGAGATTAGACAGGTGTGGAACCGGTCCTTGGAACTGATTATAGGACAGATCAAGTCTAGATAACAAAGTCAGATTACTATACAGCCACAGTAATGGTCCTTCAAATCGATTAATAGACAAATCGAGTTTGGATAAAAAGGAGAGATTAGAGAGCCAAGTGAGGTCCTTGGATGTTAGATCATAGTTGTAAGAAAGATCAAGTTCCCTCAAGTTGGTTAAGTTTCCGAGCTGATAAGGCACATCACCTGAAAAATTACTCCTGTGGAGGATCAAGTGTTCCAGTTTCTCAAGGGAACCGAAGAACTCAGGGATTTTGTTACCTCCGAAGTAACAGAAGTTGAAGTCCAAGGAACTCAAATAGCGCAATTCAAGCAAGGCCTGGTTGATCTCACCACTTACGTAGGATAGCACAAGTCCAGTTACATGGCCGGACGTGTCACTGCACTCGACACCAGACCACCTGCAGCATTCACTGTTGTCATCTGCATTTCCCCATGATGTAAGCTGAGCGCCATAGCCCGGAGACATATCTTTAAGGCCTTTCTTGAGAGTAAGAAGAGCTTCCCTCTCTTTGTCTTTACACATGGTAACTCCATTCGCAGCCACCAAAGAAGAAAGAGGAAATAGATTAGCAATCTCAGTGCACAGAAAAAAGAGGACTAGTATGAATTTTGACATGTTATAAGTAACAGAAAATTTCATATCTATTTTCTTCATAGAGTTATTGTTGCAGTAATGATGGAGAGGATATATATCAAATGGCACAATATATACCAGATGATCAGATCCAATGACTATATATAGGCCTCAATAAAAATGCGTTACATTGAGAACCTAATGTAAAAAGAAACGGTTGG
>JAYMSL010001876.1:0-15699 GCA_036897195.1 Plantago coronopus
TCTACATATTGCTAATTACTTGATCATGAATTTTGGTAATGTTTACAAATGACTTTTTTGGATTCTAACTTGAAATTTTATAAGCCATATATTAGATCCTTAGTCGCTTTGAAATCTAATGCTATGGTGTGGTTCATGGGGTTGGTTCACCCACGAATCACATAAAATTGGTGATGTACGTAGTGGTGTGGTTCACCTTAATCAGAGCTGCTTTTAGTCGTTGGGCGACAAGCAGTTCACGTTTTTTTTAAAAAAATTACGCAGTTCTGCACGCGCCTGTCTTTTTATTTTTTTAAAGCAGGCACGTGTTGTGCACGCGCCTACGTTGCCCAAACAGGTTTCTCTTTCCCCCACTTCGTTTAACACGTTTTTGGCCCGTTTTCTAAATTCAATTTTTTTTGAAAAAATCACCAACGTATTTATTATTTTTTTCTCTATAAATATACATGCATTTTGCATATATTTCGGTCATCCCATCCAAAACCCACTTTCCCTTCTTTAATAAATTCGAAACACCTCTATACTCTCCAAACTAGTCCTCCACTCCGACCAAATGGTCGGAAATGACCTGTTCCAAGGTGGTTTAATTATAGCCGAATAGCTGCGAAACCTCCGATATTCAAATCCCAGTCTGTACAATCACCTGATGAACTACGCGAACTCCTCAACACATATAAAACTTTGAAAAAAAAATTAAAAAATATTGTTTTAATAAAAGATAATGAGAATCGGTAAAATATCAGTAAAAGTTAATATAAAAATGAAAAAAAAAATTCTCGAACAAGTTCACCATAACATGACTGGAAACTGGTGAACCAGTGGTGGAGCCCATGAACCAGGTGAACCACCAGTTCACTACTACATGTAATCTAAGCTGCGGTTGTGTGATTTTGCTTGATATATATTATTACTAAGCATCTGTTAAATTCACCTTAAATAAACATCATGAACACCCACCCTAATTAGCTAGCTACTAGTCTCATAGTCTCCTGGTATTGTCAGTTTGCCTATGTCTGGACCTCGGTCGGCTTCTACTTACTTCTACACGTGTCGAATTTCAGTTTTCAAGTATAGATTTCAACTACACACCTAACCTGAACTGAAGTACCTGAACTGAACAGAATACAACTGAAATTAAGGTGAACTAGAGTACTAGACAAAGCCTAAATCATTGATGTACGCTAGACATACTTGTAGTATTAAACAGTTCAACCTTGCAGCAAGTTATGTGATAGGGGTGCAAGGGGAACCAAGATGGGACATATGAGGTCGATTGTCCATCCTAAAATTTTGAAAATAGAATTTTTATAGGTATTATTTAAGATTTTTCGAGATTTAGCCCTCTCCCGTCTCGAAATAGACCTCTGGTTTTTAAGATCGCAATTAAAATATATTATTATAATTTGGTCTTTTTTTAATTATTTCAATAATAGTTTTGTTGTTATAAAATATAAAAAAAAACTCAGCGAGTAAGGTTGACCCGTAATTTTATTTTAATTTAAGTTTAGCAGTGAGCAATTTTTTAGCGCCATTTTTTTAATTGGTTAGGAGATTTAAGGTGATCTAGGTCCAAACTTTTAATAATAATATGTAATTTCTCTCCCCCTACCTCGATCGGATTCCTAAGTCCCTAGCCACAAGCAGTCGTGGGCGTGACTGCAAGACTACCACCTCCACGATCACCATAACCGGTGGTCTCAAGCTCTTTTTAACCGTCATCTTAATCATTAACTTGAGTTATGGTATTTGTTGTGTATTAATTGTATGTAGTACATATGTATAACAGTAGCATTGACTTTAGAGTTGGTCGCATGACAGTACGCCAACCCGGCCCGGTAAGCTTTTGGACCATTTATGTTGTTCTGGCCCTAGTAGTTTCATTTCAAGAACGGCATAATGAAAACTTAAATGTAGCTTGCTGTCTTTCAGGTTACTATATATATATATTCATTTTCTACTTCCATATTAGCTATTTGTTACAAACTACTTGTTGCCTGTTTGATTTTGTGATGTAGATGCAAAGCGATTGATAGGCAGACGATTCAGTGACCCGCTCATCCAAGCTGACATTGAACAGTGGCCATTTGAAGTCATTGCAGGACCCGTTGGTGACAAGCCGATGATAGTAGTAGCTTACAAATCACAAGTGAAACAGTATTCTGCTGAGGAAATCTCTTCCATGGCTTTGATCAAGATGAAGGAAACTGCTGAGGCATATCTTGGCACGACCGTTACAAATGCTGTTGTCACTGTGCCTGCCTATTTCAATGATTCTCAGCGCCAGGCTACTAAAGATGCTGGACTGATTGCTGGCCTTAATATCATGCGGGTCATAAACGAACCTACAGCTGCAGCTATTGCTTATGGATTGGGTAAAAGGCCCGGCAACAGGGATGAAGCGAAGAACGTGCTCATATTTGACCTTGGTGGTGGAACTTTTGATGTCTCAGTGTTGAGAATTGCCGGAGATGTTTTCGAGGTGAAGGCAGTATGTGGGGATACTCATTTAGGAGGAGAGGATTTTGATAATAGGATGGTGAACCACTTTGTTGAGGAGCTCCAGAGGAAGCACAAGAAGAATATCCGTGGAAGCCCAAAAGCATTAAGACGACTGCGAACTGCTTGCGAGAGGGCAAAGAGGCTACTTTCAACCACTACTCAAGCCACAATTGAAATTGAATCCTTACATGATGATTTCTTCTCGAAAATTACACGTGCGAAATTTGAAGACCTGAACATGGATCTGTTCAGAAAGTGTTTGGGTCTGGTGGAGCATTGTTTGAAAGATGCAAAAATGGATAAGAGCAGCATCGACGAGGTTGTTCTTGTTGGTGGATCAAGCAGGATTCCAAAAATTCAACAACTATTGCAAGATTTCTTCGATGGGAAACAGCTTTGCAAAAGCATTAATCCCGATGAAGCTGTTGCGTATGGTGCTGCCGTACAAGCAGCAATCTTGAGTGGTCAAGGTAATGAGAAATTGAAGAGGATAGTTCTTATGGATGTTGCTCCGTTGTCCCTCGGTGTTGAAACTCTAGGAGAAAAGATGAATGTTGTAGTTCCACGAAACACCACAATTCCTACGAAAAAAGAAAAGGTTCTTGTCACTGTGGCTGATAATCAGACTTCTATGACATTGGAGATTTATGAAGGTGAAAGAGCACGAAGCAAAGATAACAATTTACTTGGTTCTTTCTGTCTGACTGGAATCCCAGCAGCTCCAAGGGGTGTTTCTGAGGTTAACATTGTTTTTGACATTGATGAGAATGGTATCATAAATGTCTCTGCTGAGGATAGAGCAACGGGGAAGAAGGAAAGCATAGTAATCACCAATGAACAGAGTAGGTTATCGAAAGAAGAAATTGATAGGATGGTTCAAGACGCTAAGAAGTTTAAAGCGGAGGATGAGGAATTCACTCAGAGAGTGGATGCTAGGAATGCTTTGGAGAGCTTTGCTTACAAAATGAGGAATACAGTTACATATGATGAAAAGAACGCTTCCAAATTCAACGATTCTGAGAAGGCGGTCATCAGTAAAGCGTTTGACTCAACTATCAAGTGGTTGGATGAGAATCAACTAGCAGGGGCTGATGTATTCGATAAGAAGATGAAAGAGCTAGAGCGTATTTGGAATCCATATGTTGCCAGGACATGGTAGACAAATTGTGGCTGTATGCATTCAGTACGTGAAGATGGCTCTTCTGTTTTTCTGATTTTGTTCTTTTGTATGCTGAGTTTGTCATCAACAATAAGAGTGCCTTGAATACCTGATACTAAATTACAGTACTACACTTTTCTAATTTGGTTGTAGATGATTATATAGCTGGGTTTAGCATTGTGAAAGTCGAAGCTAAGTCGTTGTTCGATGAAAATCTGCAAGAGAATGATCAAGCTCTGGTCTTGGAACACATTGTATTAAGAGTAGAGGCACGGCAATATCTATAGACAAATGTCTTGTTAGATCACTCTTCAATAAAAATAATCGATACTAATAGACGTGCTTAAAGTCGGTCTACAAATTCCGATGGGTGGGACTTGGGAGCACATTGTTAATATCGCTCCTCTCCCACAGCTAATTCTTAGGGATTCTCGAATGTCCCGGGAATATGAGACATCGATCGTCCCCAAGAATTTGCTCATACAAAACCCCATCAACAATCAGTGAGCAGAAAATGATGCTAAACTGACATTTTCCATGTCGCACTCAAATTTCTATTTCCAGCGACAATGTTCTCTCGCTCTACATAAAAGTTAAATCTCAAATTCCAATCAACACAAGTTTTCAAACAGCTTGGAATAGTTACACCCCTAACTTATGTAGCGATCTCATCGACCTCAGAGTTGAATACGAAGCTAGGAAATGTAGTAGTTATATCCCTGCAGAGGCAAAAAAACCACTCATCTCAATTATATAGAAATATTGATGGTAAATTATTGAGAAAAGAAAAAAAAGAGATAAAAGAGATCGAATATAATACAGCTTGAAGTAAAATGTACCTCAAATATGGCAACGTCATTATCTTCAACAAAGATGGATTCTTAGATACAAAGTTGTGCCATTCAGACTTGTCTATTCTGCCATCCTGGTCAATGTCTGCTTCTTGAAATGTCTGTAAATTGCAGAGATTTACATAAGAAGATGCCATTTGACATTGATAGAATGATATGAAACATTGGTAACAGAAAGCCCGATTATCTACCTTGATTTTACACTTAGCAGTGACAAGGAAAGAATGATCTCGAACAAAGGGTTTATTTGACTGAAACTAACTTCAAGCATAACTCTTTCTTTTATAATACAAGTACAAAATCTAGATGGCCCTCCCCTCAGGGTGTCCAGGTGTATATATCTCTATAATTTATGACAAAAAGTCACGAAGAATAATTCAACAGTGAAGACTGCGACCTGATTTCACAAACCACAAGCATGTAATAGTAGTAGTAGTAATAGCAGCAACAACTAGAGCCTCATACTACAAGCACGTAATACAGATACTGGTGCACTTACTTTGTCCAATATTATCTCGATGGTCTCATCAGCCAATTTCATCTCAGATTCGAAAAGGAGTGCAATCAACATTTGCTTGACCTGGTAGAGACCCACAAGTTGGGACTTAATACTCAATCAGAGAAACAATACAAGAGCTATAGGCATCCAATGATGTAACATACGAGGCCAACAAACTTGTGAGCCATCAAGAATATTTATTCTATTTTCACAAAACTTTAAGCAGCTGAATAAAGGAAATTAGGAGTCTCCTTAACAGTTATTGCAATGACAGTACATAATCATGTAAGAGTTGGGTATATTACCTCTTGTCGCTCAATATATCCAGTAGAGTCCAAGTCATAGAGCTTAAATGAAACTGCATAAATGCAAAATAAAGAATTGAACAAATTTACCCACATCAAACCTTAATAGTGAAATCAAAATAACCATTTCTAGTAGGTTTTTGGAAACTTACAGTTAATTTTATCTTCTTGTGGTGCATTTGGGTGGAACACATTTAGTGATCGAACAAAGTCACCAAAGTCAATGACTCCTTTTCGTTTCACATCAAAGAGATCAAAAATCTGCACGAGGAAACAATTTTCCAGCTCAGGAATTCAACAGGAAACTTGAAGTGAAAAACAATTTCATTGGGCCTAAATGCATTAGTACTTTGCAGGATATCAAAAGATACCAGATATCAATTTTCATTGTTGGAGTAAGATTAAATAGGGATTTGAGGTTCAATCTAAATGGAAGATGCAATAATAATGATTGTGATCTTTTACAAATCAACTTGTCAGCTCCGTGTCCGTTGCTTACTCTGGAACTTCTTCAAAAGTGATTAGAGAAGCCTAATCTTATTAAAATAAGAGTTTATTTCATTCTAAACATGCCATGAAACACATTATAAGAGATCAAGTGTGAGCTCTTGATATTTTAAAGCACCATACCCGATTTGCGAAAAGATTCTCTTTCTTTCTGTTCTTAAACAAAGCCAACTGGAATTCTTCCTGCAGATCAGATAATAATGTTAAATATCTCTGTCATTATTTCAGTAACATAGCAGAAATAAATCTATTATAAACGAATAGATGAATTTAAATGAAATCAGAGATAACATTGAACAGATAAAAGTTTCCAAGTCCAAAGAGAAGTAAACTTCTTGTAGCTGACCGATTAGAAGCAAGAGAACTATCTCCGCCAAATTATATAATCAATTAAAAATGGGAAACATGCAGCACATTGCAGAAACCAGGACAGAACAGTTAACGTTTCATTCCGGACCTCACAGTGGTCAAGAGGGAAAAAAGAATTCCATATACTGGCAGGCAAAAAAAATAAAGGCCTTCCGTGAAGACCAACCAAAAGCTATTAAACACCATAAGTACCTTATTTATAAGCCCATCATCAATGACAGAACTGCTAATGCTCTTGAAGAGTTCAAATAGTGCTTCAACCTCACTCACACTAACTGCAGGACCAAGAGATAAATGATACATTAGCATAAATTTTAGTTGATAATTTGATATTAAAGATAGGTAACACAATGATTAAGATTCACACAAGGTAATCTAGGGATTGAGGAACAATGAACAACTTACAAGCTGTTTGGGAAGCAAGTAGAACAGGATCTTCATGTCCAGGAACCTGCCTTCTTGAAGTAGACTGAAAACAGCCCATTTATTGACTAAAAAGCTCCCAACAACTAGTGCTCAGCACCTTAGGCTTCGCTATTACACATGATGAAAAGTGAAAACCATCTTAACCTTCAAAAATACACCATCCAGACACCAGGTCCCCAATTAGTCAAATATACAGTAATATAGAGAAACAACAAATGACATATATAACATAGAATAAGGGAATTCTTTATTGATAACCTAACCAGCCTACAAAACACGGGATAACTGAAGGTTCACTTAAAACCAACAATCATGCTTAAGACTTGACAAGTCTTCCATATTTTACTACAATAATTTTCAAAAGAAAAAAAAAAGCGACATCAGTTACGCTGGCCAAATCAAGAACCATGTTTAATACATATCTCCTCAGAATCCCTATCCTATCTTCATGAATCCCAACCATGATATTCGTTTATTAATCAAGTTATTAATAATACACTACATGCTTATCTAACCTCCCAGCCTACATAAATTAAATTCTAAATGCTCCAGAAGCTATATTATCTCAAAAGAATAGTTCAAAGATCTCTAAAAAAACAAAGAAAAACCATAACAGGTCAACTGACAATGATGCAATCAAGCAATATAAGTCCATAAGTCCTCATAACAACACAGATCCTTCCATTTTTTTTAACAAAAAACACACAATAATTTGCTATTAATAATCTCATTTTCTGAACAACTTGCAGAAAATCTAACAATATCCATAAACCACAATCCAGCTCCATAACCATCTCTGATTCTCTTCAATTGCCATAAATGATAAAACTCAGCTCATAACATCGAACAAATTCCAGAAACTTCAGATCAAAGTCAATTTCAGCTCAAATAACATAACTATAAACCGCAAAATTTAAGAAAATTGCAGTAGAGATTCAGGAAGGAGAGAGAAGTACCAGCGATGGCGTCGCGAATAGACTGGTCGAGGGTTTCTGCAAATTTTTTATCGATTTTTTTTCTTTTTTTTGAATTTTGAAAATGGTTTTTGCTCGATAATATAAATGGACGAATTTTCAGTGGGCGTTTACGGTGCGAAGAAAGGGGAGGGTTTGGAAGTTAATATAGCAAAGTAGTGTGGACCAAAATGGAAATATTTGAAAGTATATTCTTCTCTCAAGACTTCTCTTTATACACGTTTTTCTACTTTTGTGAACTTGTTGGTACGGGTAATTTGCAAAAGAGGCAAGTAAGTGTTGAGTAATTATGTTAGAGGACTTGTTGTTTGGGAAATTTTGAATAGCATATGGTAATAAATATATTTTATATATATACTGGGATTCGGTACGAGAATATTCTTTTGTACTTGATGAGTAACTAGTTTTATCTGATTACAAATGTGATATGTTACGGATTGTTTATTTGTTTTGTATGGGTCATCTATGATATAGATCAACGTATATTGTTAAGAAAAACATGTTACGTTGTAAACTATATTAAACTACAAAAGTTTACTAATATAGACATGTAATGGGACTTGATTATGAGATGTAGTCCTTCAATGAGGTAGAATTTCCATTTTGTGTACTTTGTTCAATGTTAGATTATGAGAATAGTTTGTGATGTATAATGTAATTTATTAAAAAAGTCAAATTGAAAGTATAAAGTTTTAATTTAATTGTTTACCAAAATTGAGTATTCTTTGATAATATGAAGACACTTAGGACATTTTATTTTCATTTTCTCTTTAAAGAATAATATTGGGAAACACGTGTCGTATTAGTGTATAGAGTCATATATATGCGGACAAAGTTATGTCCTATTTGCGATTGAGTACTACCTCTAATGTGGCTTATAATAATGTAGGCCTTGGCTATAGAAAATGTCAAATGTGGCATTTGTGGCCACAAGTGTGCTCTTTCAAATTATGTGAGTGTTTGTCATTGATTTTCAGAAAAAAAATTTAACCTGCTTTTGCTTAAAGCGGTATAAAAGTGCTTTTGATACAAAGTTGTAGGTGTTTGCGAATTAAGAAAAAAAAGCCGTCTGGAGTGATTTAAGCAAGACAAAGCAAGTCTTGGGCTGCTTCTAAAAAGCAGCGGTTACATGCTTTTTTTTTAGAGAAGCAAAAGCAAAAGTTGTGAAATAAAACACTACAATTCAGCTTTTCTTTTTCCAGAAGCAGAGAAGTGTTTTTTTTAAGCAATGGCAAACACTACCTATATAGTGATTAAATTGTCATACAAATATTTTCAACAAAGTAAGGTTTTGTTTTGACTTATGGTTAATTTCATTCGGTTCAGTTTTTGTTTGTTCATATTTATAATTCACTTTAATTCAATTCCGTTTAGAATTTCTCAAAGACAACAGAGTCGAATTGTCAAACATATTATTATAGCAATTAGATTCCAAACTAATAGCTTGGCCTAACCGCTACTAAGGCTCTGTTCTTTTCAGCTGAAGATTTCGGAACTGAACTGAACTGAACTTAATGGAACTGAAGTGAAGTATAAATTTGAACTAACCAAATATGAATGGATCTGAACTGAACTGAATGAATCTGAATTTAAGTTGAAAAGAATAGAGCCTAACATAGAACTAGGCTAGTTGTTACATGAGAGGGTGAATTTGTGAGCGAGATCTGCCCAATCCAAAATTATTAGAGAGCGGAATCTTATTTAAGCTTCTTCTTTCTTTTTTTTTCCCTCACTGCACATGTCCGCTTATGTGATTAGTCCGGTTAAATATCCTGAGCCCTCTCTGCAGGCGACTTTCCAAGAAGTGTTTTCCAGATCCACAACAAAAGCTTGAACTCGATTAATCGAGTCTATATAGTATCGTCGGACCGGCTCTTCCAGTTGTGTATTTTTACGTCTACTAGGCTTGAACTCGAGACCTCTGTCTACGATTAATCGAGTGAGTATCGCCGGACCTCGCTGACGATTAATCGAGCCGAATATCATCGGACCGACTCTCTCTTACGATTAATCGAACAGAGTATTATCGGGTTGCCTCTCACTTCCAACTAAAATTAAGGTGAAGAGAACAGTAAGAACGATTGCTCCGCGCATTAGTGGAACATGATGTATTGATGTGAATAAGGAGAGTCATTATCAATTCTTTTCATCTCTTAGGTGGAGAATATAAATGTTCCCGGACTCATCGTCAAAAACAACAAGAAGTCGGCAACCATAAAATGGGCCAAGATTCCCAGCCAGGCAACCTCCAAATATTACAAACTCAATTTCCCATCTCCTCATGAATTGACTGACACTCATTATCTTCAATCTCATTATATAATTTCCAATCCTCTTGCATTAGAACAAAACACAACCCAAATTCAAGAACATGTATTCAGACAATAAAACCGTTCATCGAGCGG
This sequence comes from Plantago coronopus, assembly GCA_036897195.1. Taxonomy (NCBI): domain Eukaryota; kingdom Viridiplantae; phylum Streptophyta; class Magnoliopsida; order Lamiales; family Plantaginaceae; genus Plantago; species Plantago coronopus. Next base: position 9,995 of record JAYMSL010001876.1, read on the forward strand.
TCTCCACCACATTCCGGTGGAGGCCAACAATACGCGGCAGCAGAAGGAGGCAGCGTATGGCTTCAATCCGGCTGGGGAACAAGAAGCCTCGTAAAGGGTACTTGTTTCTGGTGAGGCTTTGCCGGAAAGCAAAGCTGAAGTGGCTAAGAGTGAAGTACATGAGCATGCTGAAGAAGCTGAAGAAATACTATGACTCGATCGTGAACGACGTGTTACACGAAGGCGGAGCTGGGTCGTCGTTTCAGGAGAGGAGGATCATGGAAACTTCTTTTGCTGCTCCGGTTATGGGGCTTGGTTTTGATTTCTATCCTTGTTCTAGTTATAGTTATACACAAAAAGTCAGAGCCTAATGTAATAAGTGTTGCTCTCGATTTAACACCAGCCTAATGTAATGCCTTATTATCATGTAAACTATGTAAAGAATGCACGCACGTTCCTTTAGATTGTAATATCCAGAAATAAAGATTACTCGAGTGTCGGATTTCTAGTAGTTATGCTTTTGAAATCGTTTTTTCCTTCGTTTAACTGTTTAGTGACGGACGCAGTAATTTTAGAAAGGGCAGGTAAAACTTTATCTATCACTCCGTTACTTGAAGATTGAAATTTCTATAGTCTAAAAAAGTTTCTAACATTTAGGTAGTGTTTGACATTACTTAAAAAAAGCACTTCTCCGCTTCTGGAAAAAGAAAAGCAGAATTGTAGTGTTTTATTTCACAACTTCTGCTTTTGCTTCTCTAAAAAAAGTAGGTAACCGCTATTTTTTAGAAGCAGCACAAAGCTTGCTTTTTCTTGCTTAAAGCACTCCAGGCTGCTTTTTTTTTCTTAATTAGCAAACACTTACAACTTTTTATCAAAATCACTTTTATACTGCTTTAAGCAAAAGCAGGTTAAAATTTTTTCTGAAAAGCAATGGCAAACACTCACTTAAAAATGCGTGATATTTAGTTATATGTATTATTTCTCTAATCCATTTTCAATTAAGTGGCAAAAAATATAGATTCATGTCTGATAGGATAAAATATAGTATTATTGATTTGTGAGACGAAGAATTTCACAAATGAAACAACTCATGGATTAACATAAATTCAATAAATCATATGGTTGTCTCTCGATCTTATTGAACGAACTATTCATTATTAATAAAAAGGCACATTAAACATAAATATGTATAACTAACTACAATTATCACGACGTCCTCCCTTTTTCTCTTCTTTGACAATTGGAGTGCATTGACAAACACCTGATGGTTTGGAATCGTACGCACTCACCAAGCATAACCCACCGGTGCATTGGCCACGACCACATTTAAGGGGTTGGCACTTTTCAACACATGTCTTTGTAGAGCATTTGACACCCTCTTCAAGTTGTGTGAAGGTACGCGAACTGCACCCACTCACAGGTGTACAATTCATAACAACACATATTGCAATTAACACGAAAACCAAAGGTGACAATTTCATCATTTGTGCTCTTCTCTTTGTTATTTAGATGTGTATGGGAATTTGTATAATTTTTGGAAGAGGAAGTGAGGGTATTTATAATGATATAGGAGGAGATTACTTTATATACAAATATTTATTTCGGATTATGTAAATCTGTTTTATTTTTTTTTATAAAGTTTTTATTGCTTTCATTTTTTTTTAAGTATTCATTTGATATTTAGGTTTCTTTTGTATTTTGTAAATTTTAAAATAAAAGTTCGAACTAATTGTGTTACCGGGATACATGTCCCTTTATTTTATTTTTTAAAAAAGATTTTGGCTGCCACGTCACTACATTTACTGGAATATTGGTCGGAGTACATAAATTCAGATGGTTGAGTTGCACTACTGAAACTGGACAAAAGATTTCTAGTGTATTAAAATTGGCACACCTACTTTGTTAGTGTACCAAAAAATGAAATTTTATTCGTTACTTCTCGATCGTATTAAAAAATACTATTCATAACAAAGAAAAGGGGCACATTATACCACAAATCTCTTTTTAATAATCTTACAATAAATAATTAAGCACAATCGTCAGTACGTCCTCCCTTTTTCTCTTCTTTAACAATTGGAGTGCACTGGCAAACACCCGATGGTTCGGAATCGAATACACCCGGCATGCAAAACCCACCGGTGCATTGGCCATGACCACATTTAAGGGGTCGACACTTTTTAACACATGTATTTATAGAGCAACCTTCACCATCATCAAGTCGCGTGAAAGTACCTGGAAGACACCCACTCACAGGTGTACAAGTCATAACAACACATATTGCAAGTAACACGAAGGCCAAAAGTGACAATTTCATCATTTGTCTTTTTTGTTGGTTAGATGTGTGTGCGCGTGTTTTGTATTATGTTTTGGAAGAGGAAGTGAGGGTATTTATAATGCTATAGGAGTAGAGTACTTTACTTTCTACGATTTCTACCTGACAAAAATTATTGAATTACAAGTTGCATAAAACATATTTTGGATTGGCTAGAATTCTATAACGATCTTTTTGCTTTTATTTTTGTTGCAAACCAATCGCTTCTCTTTGGATGTACCGGATAAACTCTACGAGTTCACTCGCGAACAATTGCTACCTTTGGTTACCATGACCACAATATGACAGTCACGACACCGTAACGGTTATGGTTAGATTCTACCTCTTATTTCATGTGTCAATTCACCCGTAAACCGGTTAACCGATCGAACCAGAATAGGTCAATAGTCTAATAATTCCAATACTACTGATCGATAATCGGTTCGGTTCGGTTCGGTTCGGTGACATCTGGTCTTAACCCAGCTATCGTGAAGTCCATAAATGGTCTTGCTTATCAATCCACAAGATTTCGTAATCAAATCAAATCGTCCAAACTCAACTCCAATTCTCCAGGTACTGTGATTCGCTCTCAACTCCGTTTCTACATCTAGATTTCTCATCAATTCATTACATGTATTTGCTAATCTCTTGATTGGATGCTCAATTTGCTGATTTGCTTGTTTCTCGTAGATTCAGTTATACCTTTTCTTGATCTGCTGAATCTTGAATATTTCTACTTAGTTTTGATCTGATGTACTTAGAGTGTGGTTTTACTCAATTTAGCTCGTTTTTGTTAACAAATTATGCTTTTGGGGTTACTCAGCTAGTCTTGATCTGCCAAAAGATTGAATCTTTTGCATAATTGGTGTTGATCAGATGTACTTCAGTGTGGTTTGACTCAGTTTAGCTCGTTGATAAATAAATTATGCTTTTGGGGTTACTCAGCTAGGCTTGATCTGCCAAAAGATCGATTTGTTTTTGTGTAATTGGTGTTGGGTTTATGGGATTGGATTAGTGAATCTGGTATTTACCTCGCATTGTTTCGATTGGATTACTTCTTGTTGATTAATGTGAATCTGCGAAAAGTTCAAATCGTTCTTCTGGCCTTTTTGGTTTATCTTGATTCTTGACATGTTTTCTCCAAGAGGTTTTGGTTGTTAGTTGGTATTTGCCTTGCATTGTTTCGATTGGTATTGTCGATTGATGCGAATCTGCAAAAATTTCAAATCGGTCTTCTTGTCTTTTTGGTTACCTTGACATGCTTTCTCCAAGTGGATAAATGTTTTTGGTTTTTAGTTGGTATGGGGGTTGGATTGGTAAATGGGGTTGTACTTCACATTGTCGTGATCTCAATAAGTCTTGTGTGTTGGTGTACATCTGCGTGATTTCGATTTTTTTTCGAAGTTCTGTTTTTGTGGAATTAAATGGATGTTTTCAATCTGATAATATGGGCATTTGGAGTTGAATGTTTCTTCTACTATCTTCAACAGTTAAGCATTCACAAGTATGGCAGCCAACAGAAGTACCCAGAACGGTATTCAGCTCCTGCTAGCTGCTGAGCAAGAATCTCAGAGGATTGTCAACGATGCTAGAGCAAGTAAATATTCGGTTCACGATAAATGCAGTTTCTGCTCACGACTGTGTCTACACGGACTAATATTAACACTTTTCTGTGGGTTCATTGTGCAGCAAAACAAGCTCGCTTGAAGCAGGCTAAAGAAGAGGCTGAAAAGGAAATTGCTGAGTTCCGTGCTCAAATGGAAGGTGACTATCAGAGAAAGCTTACAGAGGTAAACTTATAGCTCTATCATCTGTTACATGTACAGCTGTACGAAACATCTTGCTAAAACTTCAGCACAAGCTACCGCGAACTTTGTAGTGCTGTTAGCACTTTACCCTCCACAAAATCCCATATGCTTGTATCTTTGATGGACGTCTATTTTTCTATGTTGTATATGATTCACCTGGGTCAGTTCTAAGATGAACTTTGGGTGTGGTTTCAAGAGATCTTCATATGTTGATGGAAATTCAGGCTAGATAGAGCTAGAAATCTCATCAGCAATAGCTTCCCAAATTCTTCATATGTTGCAGTTAGAAATGGATGACGGTTTAAATCTACTATTTCGGCTTATATCGGGGGATTTCATCTAATTTCAATGGAACATAAAGGGTAGCTGCTGAACGTCCAAGCGACTTGGCGTTTGTAATTTCTGAAGTAACTTTATTCACGATTACACCGTGAAGCTTGCTTTTCCAAAGCAGTGAACTTAGAATTAGATTAACATTCTACCTTAGTGAAAAGTCTCTCATTTATTATCCATAGCTTTGCTAAAATCCATGAATCTCTGCACATATGCGACTACTATCTATCTGCGCCCCACTACAGAATTTGAAAGTTATGAAAATGTAGTTTTGGAGTTTCTACTTTCTCACAGTGCTTCTCATTGTTGTTCTTTTGTGTTACTTCTGCATCAAACAGAGTAGTGGAGACTCGGGTGCTAATGTGAAGCGCCTTGAAGTGGAAACTGGGGCAAAGATCGAGAACCTGACGGCTGAGGCTTCAAGAATTTCCCCTGACGTTGTCTCTATGCTATTGAGGCACGTTACTACTGTAAAGAACTAAGATCGTCGTAAGCTTGATAAAAGCTTTACAGTCTTCATCTATATTGATTATTGAATATGTTGGATTTGATTCTTGTTTCCCAACTCTTATTATTCGATGTCTACTGTCTGTGTCATCGGCATTGTATCAAATAAAGCCGAAATTCATGATTCAGTTGTTTTTTGTGTAAGTCGAAATATTTTTGTTGAAGAGCAGACGTTATTCGTGCCAGATTGAAGCTTCCTTTATCATAACCTCGAATTTGTGTAGTTTATGGGGTTACTTTCATGAATCTCTCATTTATAAGTACCAACATTTGTACCTTATCTACATTGTGATCAAACTTTACATGATCACCAGAAGCAAACATCACTATTTGATTATATTCAGTAATGGGAAATCTTGAAGGATTTGTTCAACTACAACCCCAGAAGCAAACAACCCTACACTACCAAGTGCAAGTCCCACTGCTGTTTGCTGAGTTGCTTGGCCTTCTTTCCGGTTTATCGCCCATGCCATAGCCGGGGGAAGAACTCCATATAGTATCGTCATGCAGTAGCCGCCCTGCAAAACACCCCCTTTTGTCATACACACAGATTCTGATAGTATGCTATTCAAAGAAAATTTCAGAAGAAAATAACTGACAAGTATTAAAATCTGCAGAACATATGTTTCTGTGTGATCAACATACAGGCTATGCATCAGAACGAAACGATAAACTTAGGCTTTGTTCAGCTCACCATTAATTCAGTTCTGTTAAGCTCTGTTTAGTTCAAATGCATTCAATTCAGATTGGTTCGATTAATTAAGTTT
>JAYMSL010001877.1:0-15697 GCA_036897195.1 Plantago coronopus
TTATTCAGTTCAGTTTGATTCGGTTCGATTCGCATTTATGCGGCTGAAGTTTATACTTGAAATAAGAATTGTTCAGCTCCGTTCAATTTAGTTCAGTTCAGTTATATTCAGTTTATTTCAGTTCAGTTCAAATACTTTCAAATGAAATGAATTGAATCTTATAATTTCAATATACTCATACCAACCTTATCTTAAGAATATGTATCTCTTTATCCATTGAGACTCCTCTTGATTTTGAATTGTTTGGGAAGGTAATAAAGAAGTAATACATCTTTATGCGAACATGTTTTGAGACATTTTGCCAGCCCAAGCAAGAATATTGGTAAAAGGTAACCACCCATTGAGAGAAATTAAAAATCTGAATCTAAACACGAACATGTACAGGTTTCGAGACATTTACCTACCCCAAGCGGGCATATTGGTTGATCATCAGCCGCCCCATAGACAAACGTATGCTTTAAGGCCAGGCTGCTCCTCACTCCAGCGAGCTAAGTCTATTCAGTTTGTCTATTTTGTCTAGAACGTTGTTTTTAACTCGATTTTCAATGACTTGAATCATTCACGTATTGATCAACATAGTCACTAATCACACTTTCACAAAACAACGCGTATATGACATATATTTATTGAAACTACACAAGTATGAAAAGAAGGTTTCCAACCAAGTATAATCACCCACCAAAAGTCCAAAACTGAAGCAAATTAACAATTCAACACAGGGTTTACAACTTACTACTCATTATCTAGTCATCTCACAATAAAATTATCATTATTCAGACTCATAAGCATCACTCATATATAAAACTAACATACTTGTACAATATTCCATTCAGCACTGCTTTTTTAAATATACCATCTCTGCAAAACCATTAGCAGATGACACTGTATGCAAAACCATTAGCATATGACATGATATAAATACATGTTATCGTCCCGTTCCAATAAAATAATAATGTCACGTTTACCTTTTTAAGTCGATTTGGAGGTATATAAGTATCTTGTACTTCTCTCAAGGGCAATCTCTTCTCTTTTTATTTGCCTCCACAACAACAGTTTCATCACATGGAGTACACAAACAGTCTATGATCTTCTCATATTTGGCCTGGATATTTTGAAATTCCACAATCTGAAGTTCTATGTCTGCTTGTAGCCTCTTTAGCTCATCGATTTCGTGTCCGGATTCCATGATTGCGCACCTAAGAGCTTCGACTTTTGACTCCAGGGGCAGGCTGTTGTTCCTCATGTTGGGGCAGAATGGTGTTCTTCTGTAGTTTTGGGCTGCAACGTTTCTCGGCTTCCTGTTTCGCCTTGTCATGTTTGCAAGCAAATACTCTCTTCCTGCCTGGAAATTCGGGTTCTCATACTCACAATCATTGAATCCTATTTTCCTGAACCCCTGTAAACACATTTCAAACGAAAAAGGCACATCAATATAGCAGCAGTGTGTCATGAACAAAAGGTTTCTGGATTTCATCGTTTCATATTTGTCGATTGTTATAAGAAAGAAAGAACAGGGAGCTATAGCTAGGTTAATGCATGGTTGGGAGGCTATTACACGATTCTGATGGTTTACCAAATACGCACCCAGACAATCAACAAGTAGGAGATGAAGGAAGACAAAGACGTACGTAGTTGTTGAGCTGGTACACAAAGGAGGAGAAGTTACTATGCTTAAAGTATCTGGGGAGTAAGTCTGTGGTGAACTTGATCTGGTCCCAGATGATGATACTAGTGCCAAATGAACCCCAGGAAACAAGAGGATTTGTATTCGGGTCATTTACGATATTGAACAGCTTGCGCAAGAATGGAGGAGGTTCTCTGGTTTTGCTATTAACTCCATTTCCGCCACTTTCCATGCTTTGTTCGTTCATTGTGCTGTAAAGTTCTGCCTTTCAGGGTACTAATGGTGTTCTTTCTGATCTGGTGTTGCTTTGAACATGCTTGTAATGTGATTTCAAAACTATCAGAAGGAATCAAATAAAGTGGGATTGGGAGTTGAAAACTTGAAAGTACATACTTGAGTTTTGTACACTTTGATTCCCACTTGGTTTGATCATGACCCTCTACTTTCATTCTACAAACATAACTCGGTTTTGGTTTTTGTAGAAGGTTCGTGAAGTGTGTGTTAACTGGTTTAGTGGTAGGACGAACAATAAAAGTATGAGATAAAGTTTGTGGTACGAACTGAAGTATTTTGCATCTCTGGCTGAGTATACATACTTGTTGGTATGTATACGATTTCAAGGCAGATACACGTATTTCTGGACATACATACCTAGACGCGTAATTGACCACATTGCCAGGGAGGGGGTTTTAGCGAGGGATCTATCCCTCGCTAAATGGCTAGCGATTCGTGGCCATACAGTTAAAAAGTGTGAGTTCATCTGTTACTACCAGAAAAGTAACTGTGCATTACAAAACTCACAAGATTTTGTCTTGAGTTTCATTGTCTGGCTTTTCTTGCTTGAGTCACACTGCCTGCATAGCTGCCTGACTTCTGCTGTTGCATGTTTTGATGGATATAGGAGAGCTTCAGATTAAACTTTTGAAGCATTTCTTATAACTTGCTCAAGACTTTACGCGCTGCCTCTCTATCAGTAAGGAAACATGAAACACGTTCAATTCCTACTACGGTACAAGCTCAGTAACGCGAGAAAAACATCTCTTTTTTAGATAGACGCGAGAAAATTGAAGATACTAAAAATTACACAACTTCCTCAAATTTTTCTTGGTTCATTATTGACAGCTTGGACAAGAAGAAGAAAGCTGGTTGAGATTGTTACAGGGTAGAGCGGCAAATCTACAACATGAACTCGTACTCTTCTACATATCTCGATTACAAACTGGAACGGTGAAACACCATATATAGATATATCAAAAGAAAAAGAATTTTGTTTAGGAATGTCGATTGAAGCCTTACACAGTAACTGGAACGGCTTCTTCAAGAGCAAGGACTCCGGGCAGCTCTTTGCCTTCCAAAAGCTCCAAACTGGCACCTCCACCTGTTGAGATGTGGCTCATTACACTTGCAACTCCAACCTTTTCAACAGCTGCAACGGAGTCTCCTCCTCCAATGATTGTGGTCACTCCTTTCTTGCTAAGCTCAGCTAGCTTATTTGCTACAGACTGCAAACAAAGAAACACTTATTAACTCTTACTTCAATATATGCCTTGGAATCGAATGCACTTCATAAATATGATGAGCATTGTAAACTATCAACAGAACTAGGACATCAGCTCCACAGTGTCGAAGGTCAACATAAGAGTTCAAAACTAAATCTGTGGTATGGACCAAAACAACCGGAAATTAAATGTATAGAATATTTACTTCCATTTTCAATTATACACTGCCTCTATATGGCAGGCAAACTTGAAACCCTCCCGTATTATTTACTTTGTCGAGTTCTCTCCTTATTATCTCACTCCTTGGAGTAAGATAACACTGTAGTTGTCTGGACCTTCCTAGTGACAGCTCTAGTACTTTATAATCTGAACAATATACAATACTGAAAATCTACCAAGCTTAACAAACATGGACATGACTACATGAGTGAGATTACAGTGAACAGATGTCTTTGTTGAATTTTGTCCCACATGAGACTGGACATAAAAGGGGCTAAATGGGCATAACTGAGACAGCTAGTTCTACAGGATTTTCTAGTTAAGGTTAAGGCCAAAATATGATATATATGAACCAGATTTTTATTTAGAAACTGGACATGCTAATGTTATGGTATGTTAAACAGACTCGAATCAACTTGAGAAAAATGATATTGTATAGAGGAATAGAAATACTGCAAATACCTCTGTGCCTGCTGCAAACTTGTCAAACTCGAAAACTCCCATTGGTCCGTTCCAGATAACAGTTTGTGTGGTGTCAAGAGCCTCATTAAATGTCTTGATGGAATCTGGGCCAATATCCAATCCCATCCACCCATCTGGGATGGCAGATGCAGGCACAATCTGCGAGACAACATTCCATACCTCAAATTGTTAGAAAGGCAGTTGATGATGAATGAACTAAACAATTACAAGCAAAGGATAGAGGAGAAAGAATATGACCTTGCTGTTTGCATCGGGGGCGAACTTGTCAGCTATAACCACATCAGTGGGTAGCAAGAGACTCACTCCTTTGGCTTTCGCCTTCGCAAGGAGCGAAGTTGCAAGATCTAGCTTGTCTTCTTCAACCAAGGATGATCCTACTGACAGTCCTTGTGCTTTGTAGAATGTGAAGATCATACCTCCTCCCAATAGCAAGATATCACACTTCTCTAGAAGTGATTCAATCACTCCAATCTTGGAGGAAACCTTTGAACCACCAACAATTGCAGCAAACGGTCTCTTGGGGGTTGAAACTGCCCCAACAAGATAGTCCAGCTCCTGGAAACATAAAAAAGGAATACAGGAGATTAGTGTATGAAAAAAGACCGGCAAGCAAGGATAAAGTTCATCTCCCTATCAATTACTTGGTAGCGTCTATGAAAAAGGTATGGGATGAGGTATAACTTGCATTTGTCAAATTGCTTTTTCCTTTTGGTTTTCCCCTTTCTGACATTACTTCTAATACATACTGATAAGTTATTGAAAATGTTACAACAATTTCTAGTCTTTCACATATCAACATGCACATAAAAGAAGTACTAGCACATGCAGCTAAACTTCTATCATGATTGTCTGCAACACATGATTAGTGCATATATGATCATCAAAGCATGCAGTACAGTAGGATATGACAGTGAGTGGAACCTTTTGTAAAAGGAACCCAGCAACAGAGGGCTTCAAGTATTTGGTAACTCCCTCAGTCGAGGCATGTGCTCTGTGAGCAGTACCGAATGCATCATTCACGTATAAATCAGCCAATGAGGCGAGCTTCTTGGCAAACTCAGGATCGTTCTTTTCCTCCTCTTTGTAAAACCTCACATTCTCAAGCAGAATAACACCACCATCAGGTAGAGCAGCAACTAACTTTTCCACCTCCGGGCCAATACAGTCATCAGCCTTCACAACCTGCTCAGTACAATCAAAAGTGAAAAGCTCGTGTTCAGTTACGAGTTATCACCCAACAAGGATGGAGGAAGACAAACTTTGTCCAACTACTTATATTACTCATATATGCTAACTTCATTCTCATTATCATGCTTCAATATAGTAAATGGTAAATTGACCTCCAAAATTTAGTACCTCGATGCCGAGCAATTCAGATAGCCTGGGAACAAGAGGCGCCAAGCTGTACTTTGGAGTAACACCTTTTGGTCGTCCCTGAATACGCATTGACAAGATTCAACAGTGGACTCAATAAAGAGCAACAAGTAAAAGCACTTTGCTGGCTATCTATATCACAAACACTATGTTAGGAAGAACTACCCTCCGGTGATCTATAACATATTAACGTGTAAATGAAGTATGAAACGTAAAGCATATCATTAACAATTCTCGGCAGAAACGCGCACACACAGAATTACATTCTCGTCCTTGAAGACGAATGCAGAGGAGGGCCTTACCCAAATTTGCACATGCCACGTATGTAATGTAAGTATGTAAGCACAATTCTAACACCTCCACAGAGCCAAGGCCCTCTTACCACATAGTTTACCCTTGATTAGACAAATGCTATGACATCTCAAGCACATTATCTCTAAAGTTAAAAGGAGAAGCTTAATCACATATCCAATTGAAGAATTCATAACTAAGAAAGTAGTCCTATCATATTAAGGCCCAAACATGTGACGAAAAGTCGAAAAACAACTTGAAAATCCCTGATCATGGCATTACGGATGAGCTACTAAACAGAACCACAGCCAAAATAGCAATCATAACAAGCAGCTACATATCAGTCAACGGCATTAATCAAGAACCAGACAAAACATCTCAAGCTCAAGCAAAAGAAGATAGAACTGAAAGAAGCAAACTAACCAAGTGAGTAGACAGAAGCACTTTAGCTCCATTGGCCATCAAGTGCTTAATAGTGGGAATAGCAGCTCTGATCCTAGTATCATCAGTGATATTCTGCGCATCATCAAGAGGTACATTAAGGTCAGCCCTGACAAACACCTTCTTCCCCTTAAGATCAGCCTCACTCAAATCACCAACACTCTTCTTCGCCATGGCCACAACGTTAAACTTGGGCTTCGACCTCAGAGATCGGACCTTTGCGGGGACGTGGTGTGACAGGGGGTTGGCGGAGAAGCCGAGGCCTCTGGCGGGGGTTTTGAGGAGGAGGCGGCTGGTGGGGAGGGCGACGGAGGTTCTGGCGGCGGCGGAGGTCTTGGAGAGGGCGCAAAATGCAGGTGAAGCAGCAGTTGACGCCATTTCTTGGAGAAGTGGGAGGTGGAGTGTCAGTGAGCTAGAAAAGTGGGAGTTGTTTGCAGAGATGTGGGTATTTGTGGGGCAATGGGGATTGGGAATTGAGGGTTGTGGAGATTTCTCTTATCTTTGATTTGGATTGGAGTTTGATTTGAGGTTGAAGATGGTTCGATGATTTTCAGGCTCACCTCTTTCAGGCTCCTGTGCTTTCGTTGTTAACTTTTCGGCGTTTTGTTTTAAAACTAGGAAAACGACTTCCATTTTTTTTTTTTTTTTTCGGGAACTCAACTGAACACAATAGATATTTAAACTAACCAACATGAACTGATTTAAACTGAACTGATTTAATTTGAACTTACGTTGAAAATAACAGAGCCTAATTCAAATAACTAGAAAAAAAGTTATTACATAGCGTCTTTGCGTAAAATAGAAATAAACTTGTAAAGGAAGAGCATCTTCGGTTTCGGAGGTATTCTCCTTACTAAGTGATTTGCACCTTCATTACCGGAGCGCGTGATCCAGCCTAATTCAGCCGATCAGGGTTGCCGAAGTAATTCCCGATAACGGTCTACATAGACTCGTAAGGAATCCGGGACTGTCTCCAACTCATTTACCATGCGAAGGGCAAGTAACGAGTATGTCTCAATGATGAGTTTTGGTATACGACGTCAAAGTGCTTCCTGTAAACCAAATTCCATAGCTTGAAGTTTCACATCCCCAGTCGAGGTGAGAGTCACGTGCTTTGTAAACCCCAAAATTCACTGGCCTTGTTCGTCCCTTGCAAGGCCAGCAATAGTGTATCTGTTTTCAGAGCTCCGAAAACTTGCATATACATTAATTTTGATGATTCCTCGACCCGGTTTCCTCCACTTATGAAGATAATCCGTATGAGCAGTATCCTTGGCCTGTTCCATAGCATACTACATACCCATTGCACTTGATCTCGAATGATTGTTGTTGGCACGTCTTTTTCTGACGTCGAAAGTTAAACTCATTTCTAGTCGTCCAAAGACACCAGATAGTAGCCATAAATATCCATTTGTTATCCATGTCGAACCCCAAAAAGTGGCCCAATTTGTTGGTGGTCAATTTGGATTGCAACCACTGCATATTCGTCATGTTATCTTGACGCTCAAGCTCAGAGGTGGATAAACTTGTCTCCAAACTCTCCTTGAATCTTCTGAGTGACGAAGGATGAGAAAGGTGGATTCATGTTCGCTTTCGCATTATGTACAAAGATCTGATGTGCTCAAATTTCGTTTATACCTCATGCCAGACCAAATGTTCGAAATTAACTAAACATAATTATTTGAACTTTGAAGTAAACATTTCAATTATGTAAACTTTAATGTATATAAGGAAGCATTTACTTTTAGTTTTACTGCTATGTTAGTGGTTCTAATTACATTGGAGCGGTTAATACAACCCAAGTTGGAGCTGTTTTGACTAAGCTGTTATAGCTCACGCACAACTCCGATTGGAGCTGTTACAATAGAGAAGAATAGAGAGTAGGGAAGAGGAAGAAGAAGTATGAATATAGGTTTGCATACTTTTTTTTTATATTTATTTAATTAATTAAGTTAGGTAAATTCAATTTATTTTTAATTTTTTCTAATTATTGGACATACAAAATGTCACAATATCGGATCAACCCGGCAATGTCCCGGTTAACCCACGAAATTGTTTCCCGGTTGAACCGCGGCATTGACCAGTTTCACATCTGTGTTCAGCAATCAGCAGCTAAACCCTTCTTCCACTCTCCGGAGTCCGGCCCGCTACTGTATTTCTCCATCCCATATATATAAAACCCTAAATCATCCAATTTCCCCTTTCATAGAGCTTCCGATTTTCAAATGAGTAGCTGGCGGAACCTACTGCTCCGAATCGGAGAGAAATCGGCGGAATACGGTGGCAATGCCGACTACAAAGATCATCTAGTGAGTTTCCCAGCTTCTGTTTCCCGCCCAATCCCCAATTCTCAGCAAACTAACGAGGTTTCTGAATTTGCAGGAGACCTGCTTTGGTGTGGTTCGCCGTGAGCTCCTGCATTCTTCGGATGATATTCTAACCGTATGTCATGTCGCTTATTCATCCTCCTTCAGCTACTGTGTTACTAATTTCTGTTAATTTAGGTATAATTTATATGTGTTCACTTGCAGTTCCTTCTCGAATGTGCCGAGCAGTTGCCTCACAAGATACCTCTGTATGGGACACTGGTATGAGTAGCTTTTTAATTTGTGTTATGTTCTAGCTCGATATTGTAGTGTTTCAGCTGCCATGCAATGTAGTTATTGTGTTTCACTAGAATGAATCCAAGCATTAGAATTCTGTTGTTAATTTAACCAATTGATTTGTTGGAAACGGAGAAACGTGACCGGCGTGACCATAGGTTAAGTAACAGAAGGACCTTTCTCTTCTTAAGCAAAATGTATGTTTTTGTTTCTATGTTTTGACTGCTAATCATGGTTTGTGTGCAAAATTTTGCACTTCAGTTTTGATTTCAATCAGTATTACTGCTAGGAATTTATGGCAAGTTGAGCTGTACAAGGACTCTGAAATTTCTAATTTGCATATTTTGAGTTTCATGCAACTTAGTTATGTTGGTTGTCCGCTCGCCAGACTCTAGTGAACCACGACTATTAAGAATCAGGAAGATCTGAAAAAGTTATCCTTTTAAATCTCACTTGACAGCTATGCTTTTGAGTGGCTCACTGAACTGAGCCTTGTTCAATTAATCCTTATTGGATTTCAGAGATTGATTGATCAATGCAGATCAGGAACGTTAATACTAGTCAGGTCATTAGATGATACGATTCTTCTTCTGCTAATAGCTACGAGCAAACAAAGAAAATGTGAGGGATCATGCTTTACCCCTGTCAAAATAATTTTTTTCAACTATTTGATTGCACTTGGTATGCAGATATGGCCATTTTGTTGACTTCTGAAATAAATCCTATATGCTTGTATTGAAGTAGCATATGTGGTTCCCTTTTCTTAATATGTTGATTTGTCATGCTCTTCTGTAATGAAACTTTTGTGCTAAATCTAGGTTGGTCTTCTGAACTTGGAAGATGAAGAATTTGTTCGAAAAATTGTAGAGGACACACATACTAGCTTGCAGGTAAGCAGAAATATGTGTTCAAAGAAAATTTTCTTTCCAATGTTCTCTCCGTATGTGTGGTGGTATAATTCCGTATGATTGTGTGCGTATGGGCCATGCATACTCACACTATTGGTTGCACGGCAGCTCACTTAGTACTAGAAGGTAGAAGGCATATGCTTGGATCCCTTCCGATCTTGGTTCAGAATATTTAACATATGTTTGTGATCTGAAAACGTGCCTGGTATTCTTGTTTGCCTAACGGGTCATTTAAAAATTCATCCCTTCTGGGTGAAAGGGAAACGATGTTCTGAGTGCTATTGTTCTCTGGAGGTGCTCTTGTATTTAGTTATAGCTCCTGACTCCCTATTGTCTGTTTCCTTAATGATACCGATACTATGGTTGGTTTCTTTGATTTGCTGAGGATTCTTCTGTTGTTTGACTGACTCTTGTCTTTTTTATTTTCAGGGTGCTTTAGATAATGGAAACTGTAATAGGATCCGTGTACTCATGCGATTTCTGACTGTTTTGGTATGTGTATTGCTACCATTTTTGCGCAATCAGTTTTGACCCTTTGCGATTGCACCTTTCATGTGGTATACGATTAACTAATTATTATACATTGTGTTTTTTTGTTCTCTTTACTGCTGGCGAGAATTATTTATTTGACATAATATGTAATAAATGCTGATTCATGTGTATAGTTGAATGGGCAACCTGGTCCCAATCCAAAATCATGGACACCCAAATGCGTTACTTTGGTAACACTATTTATAATTCCAAAGGCTGTTTTCTAAGTCAGACATTTGAGTAACTGGAGTTAGTCAGCTGTAGTAATGAACATATATGATAAATATCATATATACTTGCAAAATATTAAAAAACCAGGAATAATTCTTTGTCCGAGTAACTAGATGAGCAAAATCAACAATAACATTAATAAGTCAAATTATCATACATGAATACTTCTTATTGCCTCCATTTTGATATTGCTTGCCTATTCCCTCACAGCTATCGACTTGTTGGCTGATAGCGGGTACTTGGCTGTAGGATCCATTAGGCTGCAGTGATCACTTTGAAACCATTGCAAGTGATACCGATAATTAATTGGGTTGTGTGTGTGTCCGTGCGTGCAAGCATGTCAGTTACAGTTACAATAATTTCTGTTTGACAGCCTGAAACTGAGCACTTAATGGACATCATGTAACTGTGTCCCATTTGTTAATAAAATTAGACTTGCTGAAAATTGAGGTTTCACACTTGATTGGCATGTGCAATACAGATGTGCAGCAAAGTTCTTCAACCGAGTTCCCTGGTGGTCCTGTTTGAGACATTGCTGTCGTCAGCAGCAACGACTGTGGATGAGGATAAGGGTAATCCCGCTTGGCAAGCATGTGCTGACTTTTATATCACTTGTATCTTATCATGTCTGCCATATGGAGGAGCAGAACTTGTTGAGGTAAACATTCACTTCGCTCTTCTTTGATAATTATCTGTTTGTCATTGAATGGTAAGTTGGTAATAAGATAGTTAGGCTGTACCCAGTACACTATGTTCTTGTTGGTTAAATATGTTCGTTTGCAGTGAATAAATTTCAAATAGTGGGATTAGCTGGAGTTCATAATCTTTTAACAGCATTATAAAGTAAAGATTCCATAAAGGAATAGATCCTGTAATCTGTACCATTTGTTTGCCTAATATGTAAGGTTGTGTTCCCTGCACCATTAGGAACTTTGGCTTCGCTCTCTTCTCCCGTTTCTGTATGCTTTTTTTTTTCTTCTTTTTCCTGATGTGTTAATTTAATTTATTTTTTTGGCTTGAAGAATTTGAAGTGATAATTTTCTTTCTTTTGATTCAGCAAGTTCCGGAGGAGATCGACGGGGTTATGGTGGGTATCGAAGCTTACATGAGTATAAGAAAGCATGTATCTGATACCGGCTGCTCTGTGTTTAAGTATATTGATGATAGAAATCAGCCTGACAGTGAAAAGGTAAGTCTTCAGTATTCCTTTCTGTTAGGGTCTTGATAATCAGCTGTCTGCTGTTCTTTCACTTGCTGAAATTTATCGAAACATGAATGTTCAGGATTTCTTGGAGGAACTGTGGAGCTGGATTCAGGATCTTTCAAGCAAGGGGTGGAATCCAGACAGTGGTATGATTTGCATACACCTTTGTCTGATTTCTTATTGTCTTAGTATATTTCATCTGGACTCTCATATATATCCTGTTAACAGTTCCTAGACCGCATCTCTCATTTGAGCCGCAGCTGGTAGCAGGAAAGTCTCATGATTTCCGTCCTTTAGTATGTCCCAAACAACCTAGTCCTCCTCCCAATGCCACGGGGATTACGTACGGGAAACAAAAGCATGAAGCTGAGATAAGATATCCTCTGCGTTTGCGGAGACTTAATGTTTTTCCTTCTAGTAAGATGGAGGTAACTTACTGGTTCAGTATGGTATATGTTGAAATCTTGTACACAAGGGTTTTTTGTTTCGTTATCCTCATTCTCCTTTGTTTTTGGCTTGTATCAGGATTTACAACCTATGGATCGTTTTATCGTGGAAGAGTATTTGCTGGATGTGCTTTTCTATTTAAATGGCTGGTTAGTAGATGCATTTTAGCTAAACTGATGCATTTACATTTTAGAACAAAGCATGATATTGTTATTCTTCAACATATCTAGGCTGTTGAAGATTAAGCAATTTTAATCATAGCAGTCACATGCTAGGATACATATTGGGAGTTCGTATAAACTTTCCATAGTTGTTGTATGTGGGTTTGACTGACTGGGGCATGCGATGTCTTTTATCAGTTAGAATTTTGTGGCTGATGATTTTCTATACAGTAGGACGTTTCCAATTTTTGTTTTTTTTGTCTACCAGTCATCTCGTAATTTTTGTTTGCTGCGCTAAGTGTACATATAACCAAGATTATAGATATTCTAGCCTGCCAATAGTCTATTTTGTTAAGTGGTAAACATTTTCTTTTTGTACACTGGGTTTGGGGATTGGACTTTGAGGATTAGTAATCGTTTTGGGAATACTACATCTTATTTATGGTGGTCATCACTTGTAATCTCATATATACAGCCACATGAAAACTTGATGGCCATGAAATTATTTTATTAGTTTGTGAGAGTCCAATCCTTCTTATTCTTTGGTTCTTGTTTCATGCAAAGCTAGTCGAAAGGAATGTGCTGCTTCTATGGTTGGCTTGCCTGTTCCCTTCCGTTATGAGTATCTTATGGCTGAGACAATATTTTCACAGGTATACTGAGAATTTATTTCTTTGTTTCAATACAATCATTTAGATTTCTCTCAAGTTATAATCGGTATATTGTGTACCTATACTGTCATTTATCCTATCAAACTTACTTCAAATGTATTGAGCACAAATTTTATAGTGTGAAACTGTATTCCTTGATGAATCTTGATTGTGACAAAAAAAGAAGTAATGTTTAGAGGATATGGCAGTTTTCTGTTTTCAGGCCTCCTATAGTATAATTCAAAGAAAAGTTTTTTCATGGCTTAGCAAAAGGGACTATTGAGGGCACACACATGCTACCTAGCTTATAGTCAATAGCGACATGTACTGTCCTCATAGCGGGGCATGCATAGATACATTATAGGAATTAGCTCAACTGTTCAATTTACGGAAAAACAATCTACGCCATTGCACTAGCAACTAGTGATAAAAAAAGCCCTAACCGGTTTTCAGTTTCATTAATATTAGCTAAATTAACATAGAGTGAAGTTGTACGTTAGATTTGATAAGGGGAAAAATAATTTGCTTTTTGTTTGCTATATGCTAATAGCTGTAGGTTTGCAAAGGTTCTGTTCCTTAGTAACACGTGCCTTTAACAATCAAACAGGAGTGGTCATATATAAATAGTGCTAGGGGTGCACATAATGGTGTGATATGTCTAGCTAAGAGTAATACAAATAAGGATTCTTTTCTTTCTTTCCTTTTGATAGTCGTTAAGTGGAAGAGAGGAGCATGGTTTTCTAGGAAGAGGGAAGGGCGAGATGATGAGACTGACCTTTTAATACCATTAATTTTAATATATTATTATTGTTTCCTAGGGTTAATCATCACTCATCAGTTTCCTTTGCATTCTGTAGATTCTCTTACTGCCGCAACCTCCATTTAAGCCAATGTATTATACATTGGTCATTATGGACCTATGCAAGGTACGGCTTTATTTTCCCTTATTATTATTGTTGTTATCATCATCGTCAGGATTACGAAACTTTTCGCTGTGTTTTAGTTATCAGGCAATTGTCTGTTTTCTTACTGTGTGGCTTCATTGCAGGCTCTCCCAGGTGCCTTTCCGCCAGTTGTAGCTGGGGCTGTCCGTGCATTATTTGATAGAATTGCTGATTTAGACATGGAGTGCCGAACACGTCTCGTCCTTTGGTTTTCACACCATTTGTAAGTAGACAGTTCATGCCCCAATATACTAATTCTCTGGTGGAATTGATCCAAATGGCTTGATATTAAATCTAAGAGATTGCATTTACTTCAATTCAGTTTCATCTTATAGTTTGTGGTTACCATCCATGGGATTCTAGACCGATGCTAAGTGTATTATGGTTCTTATCCGTGAAAGATGCGGTCTTTTGAGAATATTTTAGGCTTGTTTGAGTTGATTGAATATGTAACTGAGATATTCACTGATTTGAACCATTAGCAGCTTGCTGGTGAAGGATTTTCTAGACTCTTGATTCCTGTTGAATGTTAACTAATTATATATATTACTAAATAAAATTCTCTATTTGGTGACCTTCTAATGTGAAACTTTCTATTGCTTTATTGTAATTTATTCATTCAGAAAGTATGCATTTTCAGTTTAGCTTTTCCTTGCATTCATGTCCATTTGATTAATATTGCAACTTTTGCATGTAATCTGTACTGTACATTTTGTTGTTGTTTTAGTGAATCTCATGCTGATGTCTTGTTTGTAGTCATTCTTGTGTCTTGGGACTCGAGAGCTGGTCACCGGTTAAGCATTTTGTGTATGCTAAAGTGAAACTTGTATTGTCTCACTCTTTTCTTCGTGCCTTTGTGGTATTTTGAATTGCAGGTCAAATTTTCAGTTCATTTGGCCGTGGGAAGAATGGGCTTACGTCTTGGAGCTTCCTAAATGGGCCCCACAACGAGTGTTTGTTCAGGAAGTTTTGGAAAGGGAAGTACGATTATCATATTGGGAAAAAATCAAGCAGGTAAGAGAAGCTATTATGATTTTCACTTTTCTTTTGAGCCTTTTTATGGGAACAAAGTTCTGAATATATCGAGTTAGTCATTATATATTTATATGCGATTTATAGTTTCCCTATATAGTATTTACTTTGATGATAAAGGCTGAATTGGCGTAGCTAAACTCCAAACCTGCAGTTGCATATAATATTGTTAAAAGTCTTGTAGTATTGTCTTGGCTTATATCTGAATCCAGATTCAAAACCTTAGATATGCTGATTTTATGCTTCGGTGCAAAGTGTGGATCTTTATTAGATAGAAAATGAGAAGGTTTAGAATCCCGAATAGTTTCTATATATAAAAACTCTCCTTCCCTCTTGAGAAAAACGTATGAAAAATGCAATGAACCATAAACACTACTATAAGACAATAGAAATCTTGTTGCAACAGTTAATAGAAAATTAACCCAACTGTAGATATTTTGAAGCTGCCTAATTAGATCTTCAGATTGTCTGTCACCATGAATTTTACGAAAGTTGTAATTCTGAGATCTGCATTCCAGTCGTTCACGACAGGGTCCATGACTTAATTCGTCCTAAACGCCATATTCTGGATCTTTTTTATACTTCAAAGTAGGATGTATATACAAAATGTAGTTGTCATTACACTGGATTAAAATAATGTATCTATGATGGCCATTCAGATCTGAACAAAAACAAAACAGAGAGAAGATTCACAAAGGCTATAGCATGATTCTCTTTCACAGCTTCCAAAAAAACAAAGAAAAAAGTTTGTGGCTGCCTTGAGAAAGAAAGTTTTAGCCTTTTTACTTGAATTGTTCAGTGAGGTTTCATGTGGCCTGGAAACATGAGTAGTTACTAACCTCAAGTGTTCTTTCCCTTCCCACTTGCAGAGTGTTGAGAGTTCCCCTGGACTAGAAGAGTTACTTCCACCAAAAGGCTCAACAAATTTCATATACAGTACTGAAGAGGGAGATAAAACCGAGCGTGGCCTCTCATCTGAACTGAGTGCTATGGTCAAAGAGCGATCAAATACCCGTGACATTATTGCATGGATTGAGGATACCGTGCTTCCAACA